>JBBPCX010088179.1:0-25854 GCA_037974365.1 Hydrocynus forskahlii | reverse complement strand
GATTTTTGGTTGATATTCTGTCTCTCTCCATAAAAATGAAACTACCTCATAAATTAAGAGACTGTTCATTTTTTTGTCAGCAAACTTACAAATTCGGCAGAATAAATAATTATTTCCCCCACTGTACAGCCACATTTCACACCCTTTGCTATGACACTCAAAATTGAGCTCATGTGCATCCGATTTCCACTGATCTTCCTTGTGATGCTTCCACAACTTGACTGGAGTCTACCTGTGGCAAATTCAGTTGATTAAACATGATTTGCAATGGCACACACTTGTATATATAAGGTCTCACAGTTGACAGTGCATCAGAGCAGAACCCAAGCAATGAAGTCCGGGGAATTGTCTATAGACCACCGAGACCTGATTAGGTCACGGCACAAATCTGGGGAAGAATTTCGGCAGCACTGAAGGCCCCAAAAGCACTCTATTATTCAGAAATGGAAGAAATTTGGAACCACCAGGACCCTCCCTAGACTGGCCGCCCGACCAAACTGTACTCAGGGAAGGAGGGCCTTGGTCAGAGAGGTGACCAAGAACCCAATGGTCACTAAGGCGGAGCGGCAGTGATTCCTTGTGGAGATAGGAGAACCATCCAGAATGTCAACCATAGCTAATGCACTCCACCAGTCAGGTCTTTATGGCAGAGTGGCCAGACGGGAGCCACTCCTCACTAAAAAGCACATGGCAGCCCACTTGGAGCTTGCCAAAAAGCACATTAAGGATTTGCAGACTGTAAGAAGCAAAATCCTCTGGTCTGATGAAACCAGAATAAAAATTTTGGCCTGAACTCCAAGTGTCATGGCAGGAGAAAAACAGGCACTGCTCATCACCTGGCTAACACCATCCCTACAGTGAAGCACGGTGGTGGCAGGACCAGGAGGAACTGGGCGACTAGTCCACATAGAGGGTAAGAAGACACCAGCGAAATATAGAGATTCTTCAAGAAAACCTCTGGAACTCAGACTAGGGCGACGACAAAAACATGACAATTACCCGAAGCGCACAGCCAAGATACCAAAGGAGTGGGGAGCAGTCTGTGAATGCCCTTGAGTGGCCCAGCCAGAGTCCGGACTTTAATTCAATAGAATATCTATGGAAAGACCTAAAAGTCGATGTCTACCGGCGCTGCCAATCCAACCTGAGCTTGAAAGGAGCTGCAGGGAAGAATGGGAGAATATCCCCAAAAACAGGTGTGCCAAACTTGTAGAGGCATACCCAAGAAGACTTGAGGCTGTGATTGCTGCCAAAGGTGCTTCAACAATATAGTAAGCCATGGGTGTGAATGCTCATGAAACACTGGATTAACAAGCTGTGTGTGAATGTGTGTGTATATATATATATATATATCTCAAGCAGTGATATAGTAACAGTGCACTGATAAAAGACATTCAGGTAAGATGCTGGAGTTTTACACAGTCTTCAGTGAAGATCTACACATACATTTGTTTGTAGGTATAAATCTATAGTTTGACTGGTATTTAGGTAGAGACCTAATTTCTTTGCTGTAGTCTAGAAAAGACTCTCAAATGAAATCATACAGTGTGTGAGACAGATTTTTGTTCTCTTATTCAATATTATAACAAACCACCACTGGATTTCAGTATTTCACAGAGTATTACATGTACTAGTGATCAGCATGATGCAGATGGAGCTAAAAGAGAGTTGGAGATTCAGTACATGAGTAGGATCTGGATAACGAAAATAACGACTTCACTGGAGGCTGCAATACGCAAATGAGCTCAAACAAATCATGGTGATTTTGACAGGACGATCATCACAGTACCAGCTGTTACTGTGTTTTAATGAAACAAGGTATGTAATACAAGTCAACTTATTTTGTGCAATCTTAAACCACTGAAGACCCCTTCTCTCATTTTATTTTTCCATGTGGGTTTGTGTACCAAAAATATGTCCTCATTCATCATAATTTATTCTTACGTGACCTCATCCCAACCTCCCTGATCCCTTATAATTAGACAGGTGTTTTTGTCAATGTGCCTTGCAGACAGACATAAGTGAACAAATTCTTACCTGATTGGCTGCCCTGTATTACAGCTATCGGGCTTAAACTCTCCTTAGAACTTCAGCATGAAAGGGTGAGACTGATCTACTGTGGCTGAATAAGATGTGTAAATGTGTTCATTCTGTGAGATCACAAAAATATGATTTGTACAGGCTGTTTTTGCTTCTAAGTTTCCATATATGTACTGGATGGGTGAGAAGTGAAGGTATATTTTGAAACTTTAAAAATGTTTACATAATTCAAGCAAATTCCAGGCCCTTTAATATTTTGTAAGTCATTGCATTCGTAAAATGTAGCAGTATAATCACAATGCTAATATTTTGTCCATAGCATGCAGCCCTGTTATAGACAGGTCTACTGCATAATACAATTGACCAATTAACATTCCACGGTGCTTTAGGGCATGTGTACACTGCCAACAGGCTCAGCTGACCTCAATTTCAAATCAGGATGGAAAGAGGCAAAGATCTAAGTGACTTTGAAAGAGGGTTCATGATTGAGACAGGAATAGCAGGAGAGAGGACTACATTGTTTCAGCAGGAACATCTGCATTTAAACCTAGATGAAAGGTTTCACCAAACAAGGTTGGAAATTGTGGTCAAAAGTGTATGCGATAGTAAGGAATGCATTTATTCCTGGGTATTGCCAGCAACTTCCTGATGGCATACAAAAACACACCCGATGTAAACCAGACATTTTTGCTGAATGTTTACCCTAATGTTTATTTGGAAACGGACATGAACAATAAGAAGATAAATTAAGATTAATGTTTACCCTAAATTATTTTTATAAATTGTAAGTGTGGTTGTCTTTGAGGTGCCAGTCAAGTCACAGGGAGACAGAAGGGGAAACTTGGAACACTTTGAAATTTGGGCACATAAGCATGCGTGAGAGAGTCTGTGGCCACATCAGTTAACAAAATGTTACAAACTAATACATTAACTTCTCTCCATAACTAAAGAGTCACTACAAAACAATGCAAAGTTCTTCTGACTGATCATCCTTATCCTGTGAAGAACCATTTCTTTCCTGTTGGGAATGGCAATGTCCCCAGGGCAAGAGGTGAGTCTGAAAGTTATGTAAAGTGGCCCTGGCAGTCACCCAGTTGAACACCAATGGGTGAATCTGGACTGCCATGTTAGATAGCACTCTACGCCACCTTCATCAAAACAAATGGGGAAATGTCTTTTGGAGGAATGATGTTCCATCCCAGCAGTACAGTCCTACAGACTCAAAGATTCTATGCCAAGGCTCAATTAGGCTGTTCACAAAGAACCTTTTATGTTGATTTTTCCATTTATTTATCACCCGTATGTACCATAATACCCATAAACCCCTAAAAAATTAAATGGCTTTTTTGAATAGGATCAGCCGACTCTAAAGAAAAATGTGGAGCACATGAAGGATAAAAATCACAGGGAGAAAATCTCTGAAGTCTCAGAATTGAACCCAACTCACCTGAAGCCTCTACATCCATTCAAGACATTTACACTAAACTGGATTTTCAGAACCACACAGCTCCACTAAAATCTCCCCAGAAAGCTCTATTAAAGACATATGTAACTTACACATACCTTTGAACTGGCGGCTAACTGACAGGCCTGAAGAATCTGGACAAACAAAATAAAGCAACAGTGACACTGTATAACCTGACTACAAAACATTCCAAAATATTTCCATGTAAGTTCATTTGTATCTTTAATATTTTTTTCTTACAGTGGATATTATTCATTTCCATTCTAAAGCAAACTTCATAAGTCTGCTTCGGAACTTGAGGTTGCACAAAAATTACCACCCTAAGGCACATACATTCGATGGTAAATGCATGTAAGGTTTTTGGTGTTATCAGAATAACACGAACTCAACTCTGAAGTACTGGATGTGGACGTATAACAGTAATGAGAGTTTAAAGTTAAAATGTGAATATCATTATATTTATTATTTACACACATCAATATATATATATACATTTATATATATATAAATGTAAAAAAATATATATATATACATATAAATATATATATATATATAAACACACACGTGCATATACAGTCAAGGCACCCACTCATCCCAACCAGAAAATGCACCACTTCTTCAAGAAATTCTTCAAGCAACCTGAATACTTTGTTATTGTAATGTCTATTTCTTTTGTTGGCACTAGAAGAACTAGAAGAACTAGAAGAACACAAAATGTCAAAATTGGCATGGACAAAATTATTGGCACCTTATCAGAATTGTACAAAAAATTGTATTTCAAGCATGTGATGCTCCTTTAATTTAACTTAAACTCACCTGCAGCAATTAACAGGAGCTGGCAATATGTATATTCCCACTTGCAACAAATTAACATGGAGAAACTCAGTCTTATTTTTAAAGAGAGAAAAGAGAGAGAGCAAAGGATTTGAGAACCAAAATGATAAGAAAAGCACGGACACTCCCAAAGCTACAAGTCCATCTCCAGAAATCTTAATGTTCCTGTGTCCACTGTGCGCAACATTGTAAAGACGTTTACAGCTCATGGCACTGTAGCTAATCTCTCTGGACGTACACAAAAGAGAAAGATTACAACAATAAATTGTTGGAATGGTGTATAAAGAAATCCCAAACAAATTCAAGCTGACCTGGAGGCGCAGGGTACAAAAGTGTCAGCTCCCACTATTCGACGCCAACTGAATGAAAAGAGACAGTATGTTAGGCGACACAGGAGGACCACAGATTGGAGTTTTCTAAAACTTACCTGTGGAAGCCACAATCCTTTTGGGAGAATGTCCTCTGGACAGATGAGACAAAAAAGAGCTTTTTGGTAAAGCACATCTTTTTACTGTTTACTGACAACAAAAAGAAGCCTTCAAGGAAAAGAACACGACCCCTACAGTCAAACATGGAGGAAGTTCACTGATGTTTTGGGTTTGCTTTGCTACTCCAGGCACTGGATGTCTTGACAGTGTGCATCATATTATGAAATCTGAAGACTTCCAAAGAAGTCTGGGGCACAATGTAGGGCCCAGTGTCAAGAAGCTGGGTCTCCGCTGGAGGTCCTGGGCTTTACAGCAGGACAAGAACCCAAAGAATACTTCAAAAAACACCCAGAAATGGTTTGAGACAAACCAGCTCTAAATCCCACAGAGCACCTGTGGAGAGGTCTAAAACAGCAGTTGTGAGAAAGAACCCTTCAAATCTGAGTGACCTGGAGCAGCTGGCAAAGGTCCAGTAGAGTGATGTAAAAGACTCACTGATGCATTACAGACAGCAATTACAATCGCTTATTTTTTCCAAAGGGTGTGCTACCAAGAATTAAGTTGAGGGTGCCAGTAATTTTGTCCAGGCCATTTTTGACATTTTGTGTAGAATGTCTCAGATTTGTTTGTTTTTTTCTTCTGCTTTTTTTTGTGTTCTTCCAGTGCCAACAAAAGAAATAAACATGACAACACTCAAAGGATTTGTAATTGCTGTGGTGCGTTTTCTAACATAAATGCTGGGGTGCCAATATTTTTGGCCATGACTGTATGCATATTCATATTTATTCAAATATAACAAGACTTGTAAGTGTTGTAAGTGGCATAAGGCTACAGGACTACGCAGGCAGCACAATCTGACATTACACCAAAGCTTTTAAAAACCTCAAACTACACTGCTTTGCTCCCGAAAGAAAAAGAAGCACCAAATGAGCTGGAGCCCTACATAGATCTACTGTCTGAAAGGTCAAGAAGCTTAATCTGTATCATACCACCTGTGTCTAACAGTAGCTACATTTCCATCCAAAGGATTTTTTTGGAGAGAATGCTGTAATGCTTCTAAAAGACCTCTGAGCTACAGAGAAGCCTCCTGAATACATTTGTCATCAGTATAGCTTGCTTTAGTTTTCCAGTGGCAAAGATTTTGCGAGCTGTTTATCATGTTATATGATATCTGTTAGAACAAAACCTCATGTTGCCAAAAAAGTCACTTTAGATCATTTCTATTATCATGAAAGGTGGCTGCAGTCTTTACATTATTTGCAAATTACGTAAAAATGGCATGGTTTTGTTCCAACATCCGTCTATTAATCTTTGTCAGAGTTATTCTATTTTTCCTATTGCTATCTGCTCACATAAGTTCACATAGATTTTATAGACGAACTGTCAGTCTTCATGTTAAGTCGTTATCCATCAATTATTTAGACAACTGAATATCTGTTTCGGCTTTTACATTTATTGGAACACTCCTCTGAACACACCAAGACCATTAAAAATACTACGAAGGCCCCCAGACTTGCATTAAACAGACACCCTACACTTCAGAGAGCGCACGTGCCTTTTCAGACATTTTCCTTATCATAATTACCGTTACATCAGGTAATGATAAAGCATGAGAAACCTACTACAAAATGTCCAAATAGGCTTTCTCATTAAGCAAAGCAGATTAAAAGGAGGTGCAAAGCCAGAACGGAGAGTGCTGTACATGTACTGGGGAACTAAGCCTTCGCCGTTATTGCACATGCCTCCAATGAGCCACAGCATCATGAGCCGAAATGAGTCTTAAAATGCTTCGAGGATTAGATGGCTGAGGGTTTTGTGTGCTCTCTGCTGCTGCTAGCAGTGACACTGTCAGATCATTCGAGTCAAAAAAAAAAAAACAGCCTAATTGTAACTGATAACTGAAACCATGCTGAGAGTATTAAAGTCAAGACAGGCGAGCAGTATATCCCTCAGCCCAGGCCTCTGTGAGGCAGGAAATCATTCACCAGTGAGGCCAAGCACATCTCAGTAATGGCATTTAAACATATTTCACTGAAGCTCAAGTCAAAGTAGCTCTATTTTTTTTTAAAGATAACAGGAAGGAGAATGAGATAAAAACTGAATACATTGCATAACTGCGAACGTGGGACAGTCTAAAACCCGCCAAAAATGTGACAACCAGCAGCATAGACTAATCCCAAACTATCAACAAAGTAGGGTTTAAACATTAATAGTTTTATACTGAATTTGTAATGTATTCCTAATTGCGCTGATTGCACATTTATCAGTAATAAAATCTCAGTAAAATAAAGATCAACAAGGTCGTCAGATGGTTGTGAGAAAATGTAAAATATGAAGAAAAACAATGTTTCTGTCAGAAGCAACCAAACAATCATGTACACAACAACACAATCCCAACTAAGGGTCAGTCTGGCACATTTTCTGTCTTTAAGACAGAAAAATTCTGGTCTCCTGGGCATAAACAGCAGACTCTGCCTTTATAGTAAAGAATGACTATTTAAATCTCACAATACTGATCAGGCAAATTGCATTGTTCAGTCTCATTACATGGTTACAGTGTTAAAACACTAGATCTCTTACATTATGACTAGCTGTCTGTACGGGTGCAGCGCACACGCAGGATACTGGTCCCCCTAAACTTGCTGCAGCCCTTCTGTGGTTGCAGTGTGCTTGGCAGCAAAAACATTCATTCATTTTGTGAAAAGGGCAGCAGAGGTGGTGCCACAGTGACCTGAACAGGTCTGACACTGGAAGACAGAGGACACTGAGGAAAAGACAAATCAGTCCCACGTCCGAGTGAACAGGCCCGTGAGAAAACACATTTGTAATGATGCTCCAGGAAAGTATTTGCTAAAAGAATCTTACAGCAAAACACAATGACTGTAATTTGTTGTAGGGTACTAGCAAAGGACTGCTATAAGATATAAACATATACAACAATTTCTCACAGTATTGCAGTACTGTATATAGACAGTATTTTCAACAAGTGCACTAAAAGCCTAACATGCCCAGTCAGTAGTCACCCAGTAAGCCAGAGAGGTGAGATGATGCCGGGCTGTCAAAACTGGACGCGAAGCCCCATGAAGCTGCATTTGTTGCACACGAAGCTGACTCTGAGGTGTGTGGCCGGTGGGGGGGCGGGGGGGAGAAGGAATCCCCCCCGCCCGCATCCGCATCCATCACACCAGCATCCCAGCAGCACTCATCTCTCCTACACAGAACCGAGCCGAGCCAAGCACACAGGACCGAGGAAAACTGCACATTCAGAGCACATAAATCTCCTCTTCACAAAGACCCAGTCCCTCTCACAGCAGAGAGAGAGCAGGCAGGGAGCGCTGCGGCTCGCTGGGAACTGCTCCACTGGCTCCAAAATAAAAAAACACGACAGTTTTTGGGGACAGGCGTGCATACACAACAGGTTTTTGCTGCAAACGCCACATGCAAAAGCATAAGACAGCATCGGTACAGTCTTACAGCCTTTCGGGTTACCTCAGCGTGAGTATCCGGTCCGTTGTCTCTGTGAGAGTGTGTGTGTGTGTGTGTGTGTGTGTGCTCACGGGAGGAGGGGGAAGCCCTGCGCTCGTGCCACTCAGCTTTCTCCAGGCAACCTCCCTCCCTCACAATGCATGCCGGGAACGTGCACGACGTTTCATTGCACTCACAGACCCCCTTCCTCCCATGTGACGTTATAACATTAATATTACAGCAGTGGAAGCAGGATGCTGATCTTCACCCCCTCGCCAAGACTCTTGTCTGTTCACTGAACGGCTAATATCCGCTGGTTTTTATTCGTTTTCTGTATAATATCAGCAAGACTGGCTGTCCCAGGACTGTGAACTGGACAGAATTCCATCCTGGAAACCTTTTAGGTCCACATAGCAGTCAGGGTCGGATGCCCCTAATCATTCTGACATAAAGGTGGTACAACACAGCATCCTTGCTATTATAATGGCAAGTTCTTCTGAGTCACCTCACCATACACTAGCGGGGAGAGAACATTAAATTAGCCAATGTTTCACTACCACCTTTTAATAAAGTTAGATCAGCGACCCTATGAAAAACCATGTTTCACTCAAGAAAAGGGCATTCACATGTATCTGAATAACCTAAACAACTGCCTCTTGTTAGATACTAAATGAACAAAGTGACCAGGATTCTGAGAAGATAAAGAAATAAGAATAAGGAAAGAATTTATAAAGGCTGATTTATACTTGGCCCAACCCTGAGTGTGGGACTAAGGGGTAGATAGGCGTTTGCATTATTGTGCATTCGCTGTCATCTCATAATTTTGGTAAAAGTAACTGTTGTTAACATTTATTAGCTCCAACTCCAATTTGGTCTGCTCTGTTTTTGTCACTGTTGTTTGAGGTACACAAAGAAACACCAGATGGCAGTGGAGTATTTGTGCCACGATGTTGAGGTTTTTCATGTACTTCAAACAATGGTCACTGAAACTGATCGTGCGGGAGTTGGAGCCAGTAAATGTTAACAACAGTTACTTTTACTAACAGTACTGCACACAGAAGAGAGAAAAGACATCGGAGGAGACGGTGTGTACGACCAGCCAGAAATGCGTAGGAGGAAATGCAATTCCAGCAAGGGGACCAATCACAGCTACATTTATGGGGATGTGTGCATCAGGCTACAGTGTAGATTATTTGCAGGAAAGTTACATACACTAGACCTGCCCTCCAAGTTTGTCAGTCCGACGACTTACGATCTCTGTTCCAAAGCATTCTTCTCAGAGAAAAAGAATAATAAGAAAACATCCAGAGGGTTGTAGCAGCTGCGGTGCTTGGACCCCTAAAAAGATGTGCTGCTTTGGAAAAGGCAGTGAAAAATCAATCAGCAAAACAGTCAACATGCCGACTATTGTGCACAACCAGCTGGAAGTTCAATGGACCATTATTTATGACCTAAAGATATGTAGATATGATTGTGCAAGAGTCCATTTGGTCTGGTTGCAAAGTGTAATATCAATGTCAGCATGGACTCTCAGAGAAAGAGGAGCATTCCTCAAAAATAAACATGAACAAATGAACATTTACCTCACAGTGTCAGGCAGACTGAAAGCGGTGAGGAGTACCTGATCATACCGTGGTAGAAGATAGTATGATCTACCGGTTCACAGGCCCTTATTCATGGACGACAGCTCAAATATAATAATTTTAGCAATATTAGTGCCATAGCATTCTATTGTTGGTCCCCAGAGAAGCTATGCAATTTACAGAGTAATTTAGAATACAGCGTGGTCTGTGGGGTGTAGGGAAAACACGGGGGGAATGAATAAAACTTCATTGATTTCTTGTTCAAAACTGATTGAAATTTCTGGCACATTGATTTTACTGCCTTTTTTGACACCCCTACACCAACAGTATGCACACACACACACACACACACACACACACACATACACACACACACACACACACACACACACACACACACACACACACACACACACACACACAAACCAATGTCATATTTGCCTGCATTCTCTGAGGGTCTTAAAAAAAGAAAAAAAATACTATTGCTTTTCAAAACTGTCTTAAATGCATGCATACATACAGAAGAACTAAGATCTAGATATGGAAAAGTTACTTCAAAGCATTACAAATTTTTGCTTTTCTGAAGTATACTAAACACTATATATGGGAAAATATATATACTTCATTTACATATACATTAAATACATTTACCTGTAGTCTATGTTGCATCTCATAATTTCACAACCTTGGATATCTGCAGTAGACTGTGAATATATGAAGATCTTTTCCATTTTGGAGCATAGGAGATAATCAGTGTCACTACAGTTAACAATTTTACTCAAAGAAGACGCACAGATCATCACACAGTTGTGCTCCCCAAATGACAAAACAGGATATAGAGGGACCCCCAGGCAATAAAGACAGGAAAGGGCAGACTTTTTCGTGCTCACTTCCATGGAAACCTGGGTAGTTTGTTGATGAACATTAGTTTTATCTAAAACTGTCCATCAACCCCAGCATTAGAAACTTGGGTATAACTGAATACAGAATAATGTCACTGTACTTATTAAATACAAACCTAGCTGCTTTTAAATTCTAATCTATCATTTTAAGAAGCTGAGTTGGTGAACCAAAAGCACTGATCTGACCAATTTACTACATATGCTAGAGTTCTAATATCAGGCCTCGTTTTTTTTAAATCCGCAGATCTCTAAATTTGAGATCAGTGTATTATTAGACAGAGTTGAAAGACATAAACAGCAGGGCTTTTATTTACTTCAACAAGTACCTTTAGACTGAGAAACAATCAGACAGTAAGAAAATATTTACATAAACCAAATATCCTTTCTGTTTCAGCTGCAGTAGTTAAAAATATGATTGAAAAATTGGTTGAACTTAACAACCAACATCGATCACAGCACGCTGCTAAAAAGTCTGAATGTGCTGAGAACAAATTGGAGGGGGCAATTCAGCCCTCCCTAAAAAAATTAAGAAAAGAAAAACATATCAACACAAATATATGCAAATCTATGCGCTCCTATTCAGTTAATCTGGTCATAATCATGTTTCTACTTAACATGACATGACAAATAATGACTTTGTAACCTCAAAATGAAGACAAAATGGGATGTTTCCATGTTTGGAATCTATGGACTGAAAGTCAATACATTTGAACCTGTGCTTAAACAAAACTTGAAATGGTCATATTTACATATTACATCAAATTCATATAATAAAAAGTGATTCCATTTTGACTTTAACTTTGACCAAATTGTGATGGCTGGACAACTGGGTCAAAGCATCTTCAAAACAGCAGGTCTTGCGGGGTGTTCCCAGTAAGCAGTGGTCAATATCTACCAAAAGTGCTCCAATGAAAAAACCACTGTCTCAGTGACCAGGTCTTGGGTGCTGAAGGCTCACTGGTGCATGTTTGGGGAAACGGCTTGCCTAGCTGGTCCAGTCCCACAGAAGAGCTACAAACCTCAATGCTGGCTTTGAGTGAATGGAAATAAAATTCCTACAGTGGACATGGGAGAACTGGACTATGGAGAAAGTGGTCTGGTCTGAAGAATCATGTTTTCTTTTGTATCATGTGGATAACCATGTGTGTGTGTGCATTGCTTACCTCTGGAAGAGATGGCTCCAGGATGCATTGTGGGATGAAGGCAAACCCGGGGAGGCAGTGTGATGCGCTGGGTAATGTTACTTCGGCGGGTACCGTCAACCTAAACATTGCTGCAGACCAAGTACAACCCTTCATGGCAGCGGTAGTCCTTAACAGCATTGCCCTCTTTCAGCAGGATAATGCACCCTGACTCACTGCACACTGCATGCTTTGAGGAAAATGCCGAAAAGTTTAAGGCAATAACTTGGCCTCCAAATTCTCCAGAGTTTAATTTGCTTGAGCAGCACAACTTGAGGAGTTCATACTTCAAAATGTCAGACCTGTGAAGAGTATCTGCTCAATACTAGGCAGGTGGTTTTAAAATAACGGGTGACTGGCGTATATTAAATGCAGTACAGTGCATTTTGCATGTGCGCAAACAAAGGTGTGTGTAAATCTGGGATTTTAGTTTTTGAATATCAGTGTATTAAACGTCGGGTGTGGTCACGGATAGATCAGTGCAGACACACTTTTTTTGTAGTTCATTTCAACCAGAAAAACTAAAGTGTTTATGGACCATCTACTCCCATACTTTCAATTTACATCCAACTATTCATAGTCATTACATTTATCTTAAATATTTATGTCAGTGTTATTATGGACAAAATACTAAAACCTATGGCAGCTTTTACTTACAAATAAAGACAAATTCCAAATCACTCACAGTGGACCATTCCCTGATAATCTCTTTGTTCAAACTGTATTTTCATTAGAGATGACTGCACTGGTTACACCGTTCAGCTAGAAACAATCACATGTGCACCTATATGCGCCTGGCCTAGACTCAGGCTTTTTACAAACCCATTTTTCACAGAAACGGACGCATGATGTCTACTTGCACATGATTGTGAGCGCAAATGAGTTCGATAGTCTTTATCCAACACACATTCTATCTTTAAATCAAAGGTCTAAACATTTACTCTTTATTACTTTTAGCACACGTATGTTCAGTTAATGATTTGGAAACTATGTCATGCTGAACAAAATATGAACGTGGGCTAGAGCAGCATGAATAGGCCTAACAGTGTTAAATCATTCATATCTATAAAAACATTGGCGTGAATATTTTTCTTGTAGACGCTCGACTGATCAACTGCATAATTTCAGCAATACCTTTCCAGCTCTCGCCAAAAGTAAGACCAATCAACGTCTGTATCTCTCCATCAGTACCGGCTCGGCAAATGTAAAGCTACAGTGTAATACTGTCAAATCCTCTGCAATATTATCTTAAGTCCAGTAGAGGCCACTATTACACAGTTTAATAGCTGATAGGCTTTCATGCCGCTGTAGTTGCTTTGGATTCACCGGACACAGTAATAACTTGTGTCCTCCATACTGAACTCCAGACAACTGCAAGATGCAGATCTGCGGTTGAAAATTCAAGAGACAACCCACTTCACATCAGTGAAAAATAAAAAAATACAGAATCCAGCTGTTTCAAAGACAATTCTATAACTGATCTGAGGCATGTCTTTTCTCCTCTGTGAAACACCAGTGATGTGACCAGAGGTATGGAGAAGACAGCCACTGATATGAATATCTCACACGTTTCACCAGTTCTCTGCATAGTATTCTGGATTCTGAACTTCCTCACTGGGAGGCCCCGCATTCAGAACTGGAAGCAACAGCTCCAACACCACCACACTAAGTACTTGCATCCCTCAGGAGAGTGTGCATCATACAGAGTGAAGGTGCAAGAGCTGCACGTTTTGGGCCCATCCTCACAACCTTCCGCAGGAGCATCCTGATCAGAGTGTCCTGATCAGCTGCATCACTGTCTGATCCAGGACACAACCCAGTTGCAGAGGTCTTTAAAAAATCATTAACACCTCTCTCCCCTGTCTGTAGCTTTGTCTCAGCTGTTTATTACAATTGTTTTAATGAACAATTAAAAGACATGCACACTGTGGCTGGATGATCCAAGTACATTTCCATGTTGGTGCTCTTTGTTTGCACAGGTCCATACTGTTGACATGCTGTGTTTACAGTGTTACACCGTATGTGTGTTCTATATGTCTACCAAATGTGTCTTCCAAGTTCCAAGTTATATAAACCTAAAGATTTTTGTAATAACGCTTCCAAGCTGCATTTGAAATTAATACTGAATGTCTAGCATTAATAGCTTGAATCCAATTTCTGGTATATCAGTTTAATCCAAGCGCAAACCCTACAAATAATGAGTAGGCTGCTTTGGGCTGAGTGAATAATTTCAGTACACTTTCTACTTTTCAACAGCAGTTATTTCACTTTTTTCCCTCTCTTTGGGGTAAACTGAGTCTAAATGGTTATTCAAGCAGATCAAAGAGTAAAAGAATGGAATAAAGAATGAAAAACACATTTTATTCTCAGTTTAGTCAGTTCAATGAAGTTCATGACATAAGTCACAAAACAAATCTGTAGCTGTGTTTACCCCTACAGATGACCAACACCGTCTCTATACACATTTTCTCTCACTGTATGTGTATGAAACATTTTTTTTACTACACATTTGTGACAATAATGTACAACTTAATCATGCTGCACATTCACAAACACTAAACATCAGTCAAATAATGGCACCAATGTTTTAATATCATGATGGATGTGGATTGTAGAAAATCAAATTTCCACATTTCTAAACATATCGATTAATATTTGATTATGGTTTACATTCAACTACGATGAAGATGCATGAAAAAGTTTTATAGACAACAAATATTTCGTTACACACTACCTTTTCGAAAACGCTTGAGCTTTATTGATACCTTGACAAAACAAATCACTAGGTTTTACACTCTGATTTTACTGAAATTATTTTACAGTGGTCATGTGCAAGTGGTAGAACTCCGGTGGAAGACTTAATGTGCTTTTTTCTTTTTTGATTTAAGTGCTGTTGTCTTTTTTGGGCCTGGTAGTGGATAATGTGGTTAAGTCTCCTCCACGGCTGGCAATTATGAGTCAACATCTGAGACAAAAGTTTACTCTACAGCTAACGTCTCTTTGTACAGCCCTTGACTGGTGTTTTATTTCTTTGTGGAGCAACACTAGTCTTGGGTGTGGTGGAAGGGGTAGATGCTCTCGGGGTTTTGACACTGGCAGCTCTAACTGACCGGGTGTTGCTTTGAGCTGACGAGTGTGCTGGAGAACTCACTGGCCCAGTCGAACAAGACGTCTGTTGTCTGGCATTATGAGTTTTAACTGAATTTTTATCAGCTGAACAATTTGCAGAAACCACAGTCCTTACTTCTCCAGCTGGCCTTTTCACATGCGTCACTTCTTGTTTGGAGTTTTGACTTCTTGCTGGTTTTGAGGTTTTGGTATCACTTGACTGGTTTGCAGACGCAGAAGTTGCAGAGTTGAATCCTCCAGCTGGTCTGACTGAATTTGACCTCTGTTGTCTGATATTTTGATTTTTAACTGAGTCTGAAGTCTTGCTATCAGCCGACAAATTTGCAGAAGAAGTCATGGAGCTTTTTTGCCCCGATGACGTTTTCAGATTTGACCTCCGCTGTCTAGCTTTCTGACTTCTAGTATTTGAAGTCTTGGTATCAGTTGACAAACTTGTAAACGAAGAAACAGAACCTAATCCTCTAGTTGACCTGGTTAAATCTGACCTCGGTTGATCACTGTGATTTTTAACTTTTGAAGACTTGCTGTCAGTGGACAAGTTTGCAGACGAAGACATTGAACTGAATCTTCTAACTGAACTATGATGTCTAGCTTTCTGATTTCTAACTGAGTTTGAAGTCTTGTCATCCGCTGACAAGTTTGCAGACAAAGACGGAGGACTTGACCCTTTAGTTGATTCTGTTAAACTTGACCCCTCTTGCCTGCCATTTTGACTTCTGATGAACGTCGAAGTCTTGGAATTAACTGACGTGATTTTTGGAGGCACCGCAGAACCAAACCTACTAGGATGCACTTGATGTCTCTGTGGCCCAACAGTCTTGCTTTTTAAGTTTCTGACTATAGCACTTTTGAAAGATTTTGTCTTTAAAATGGGTCGAAAGGCCATGCGGTGACGCATAGCATGCAATTTTGGCACAACCGGGGGGCCAGTGACTGTAATCGAGGATGAAACTGGGTGTACCACTTCAAAATCTTCTTCACTAGAGATACTTGAGAACGAAGAATGGGTAGAAAGCTGATCGTGTACAGACAGATCATCTAAATTAGCAAGACTCATTTGGGAAAACTCATCCACGAGAATATGCTCAGGACTGGTCGTTCCTGCCTCTTCATACTGAATTAAGTACTCAGGGTACACCTGATGTTTCTCGAATACAACAAATATTGTGGGATTGCTAATGTCGTTTACACAGCTGTCATAGAATACATAGTTTTCTCCATCTTTCAAGGGAGGGCGGACGTAGCTTGAATTTCCATTGGTGTATTCTCCCACCAGGACCCGGCAAACAAACATGCACCGGGTTCCAGACTCAGTGTAGCTGTGGGAGTACCTGGCGTCACTGGCAAAATAACTTCCTGTAACAATAGGACATATGCACCTTTGTAATTCCTTATGTGATTTTGTTTTAATGCACATTGTAGGTTTCAATTAAAGATTTTAATTGAACAGAATTTAAGACAGCTGTGTCAAATCTGACACATGCCACATCTCAACCTCATTCCTAAACAAAACTCCCAAATTATTAGGCAGTACAAACAATATTTGATATATGTCTCTGAATTTAATTATAAATAGCAGTTCTTGAATTCAGTCCTGGAATTACTAAGTGTGGGGTCAGCTATAAAAAATATGAGTTGTGACAATGTGTCAATGAGCTTTGTCTTGTGAAAGGCTGGAGAAAATGTGGTTTTTAACCATTTCTGAGGAAAAAAAGCTAGAAAAAAGCCAAGTGATGTTGCTGATCATGTATTAAACAGAGAGAGGACTCAACCTGAAAAGGCAAGACATACCCAGTCTATCCTGGGTTAGTTATTTGTTTAAAGGCCTCACACCTTTTTGTTAGAAAGTGTTTCAGTGCTCTGTGTTAACAACTGGCTTTGCCACACATTTTGTACAAAACCTTAAATGAGTATCTGAGACATTTGTAATTCCTTTTATCAGACTGAATCTAAACTGTGGGACTGAGTCTAAACTCTGCATTTTTATCCCAACATCATTGGTTGCCTACTGGTTCGGGAGTTGCCCTTCAAATCAGAAGGTTATGGGTTCGAATCCCAACTGCAAGTATCATCACTGAGGTACCCTTCAGCAGGGCCACTTTACTGAATAAAAATGATTTTGCTTTACAGTGTGAACGTATGAACAAAGGGCTTTTAAACACACCTTTCCCATACGATGCCCCATGTACTCCACAGATTCTCCAGTCAAAGTTCTGCTGACAGATTGCATCGATGTGCTTGGACTCAGTGCCATGGAACAGAAGTTTCTCATTTTCCTTGCCTGCTGTTTTCTTTCTCATTACATCTCTTTGCCTATGAAAGATGAATTACACTCTTAATTTGAGAAATCAAATGCAGTCTAGTAAAGTGATATAGAAATGAATGAAAGAAAACAACCTCACAGGACAGCATTTCCCAAACCTACACATTTGATAGTGCAGTATGCATACTATTTCCTCTACTTTGATCCACCTTATTTATGCTCTGGAGATCATGTAACATACCATTGAAAAACGTTCCATAAGTCCTGGTTCTGCACCCTCTCAATGCTTTTCACATTAAATCCTGCCATGGTCTGATTAAAGAGCTCAACAATCTTCTGATACTCATCAGTATGGCTCTTCAGAAAAATCCTCTGGAAAGAAAATAATTATTTTGAGATAAATATTTGCTCTTTATGATATCATTAAACAGTTTTGACTTTGTGCTTATATGGCGTGAAACACAAGTTTTTTGAATGTTGCCATGTTACAGTGTTTGCATGAATAGAAGTGACCACATCTGTATTTTATTGAATGCAGTTTACTGTATGTGGCACATATGTTACTGTTGTTTTGTATTTTAGATTTTGTGCTCCATGTCTTTTTGTCCATATATTGAGCACTGTGACTACAATGGCAGCCCATGTTTCCGTTAAAATAGAGCATCAGAAAGTTTGTGTTAATCCTGTCATTTGGTTAAAGCATTTGGTTGAAGCAGCATAAATTATATTTAAATACTGCACTCAGTATATAATAATTTTTGTTATTGTTTAGTTTTTGTTTAATTGAAAATATTATGACAGTACTTCAGAACTGTATTAATAAATATTTACAAAACATTTTACCTTGAAATCACTTTCAGGCATATTGATCTTATCCCAGTGACTCGGTAAAGCTTTAAAATCGTGTGAAAGACCCCTGGAATCCTTTTGACTATGAGGGAAAAAAATTATTTGTTATAAGTTGCAATACATGACAAATAACATCTAAATATTGGCTAGGGGTAGTGATGCGAGGCACAAACGCGAGGTTCCCTTTGATTAGGGTTTATTTAACAAACACAAACAAACACAAAACAGAAAAAGGCACTAGGGCCTGAAACACACAGCATACTTAACATAGACACACGAGGAACGGGTAATGGAGAGGGTATTTGTGAGGGTTGACCGACAGTCAAGACATGACCTCAGGCTCTTTAACACAAACACCTAAACCTGAGGCAAGCCAGATGTGATTTATACACCAGACAAGACACTGAACTCTTTCAACATTAAAGGTCCTCATACAACTCAAGTGGCCGTTGGCTGGGACATGACAAATATATCTTTTTTCTTAACTTCTTTGCTTACTTTTTTGCCTTTGAAATTTTCAAGCTGAAAGGCAAGGCGAATTCTTATGAATTACATTATATGTTTAGAACTTACAGTGAAATTAAAATGATACATTTATGCATTTCACAGCACAGAAGAAACTGGAATGTTATTTTTAAGCATCGTATTACGGAAAATACCTTGCTTTAATTTTTTGTACATCTTCTGCAGACACAAACACAGGTCTCCTCCTGACTGGCCTTTTGGTGCCCATCTGTCTGTCATACTGCATCATGTCTGGATGAAAATTATTAGTTAGCTAATTAAAATGAAAATGGCAGGAAACAAGCAATCCTAAACAATTTGGACAATATATCCTAGTTGTTTTTCGGGACTGTACTGATCTTTTATCAGTAAATTAATGAATTAGTATCTTTATCATTCTTGTTCAACGTGGTCATTACTTGGGGCCTTATATATTTACACCAATAGACTTGACTGTAAGCAGGTTTATTGTTACAAATATCTAAGGAACGATGTAAATCCTACCTGAAATTCTGGGATGAAAATAGAAAATGAAAAGTGTTCTTTCAAAAATGGCTGTTACCTTGCATGTTGAGCTCATAACAGTGTTGGTCCGCTGTGAGCTTGATGGTAGCGCTGCTGTCTTTTTGATATTTCCTCTCCAGATCCTCACTATTGATGGAAGGTGTGTTGTGTGTCCCTTGCTGCTTGTAATGAATGAATGGCATAATACCCCAGCACAAGCTGGTTAATAATAATAATAATAATAACTGTAATAATAATAATATGTAATTCGATGCACTGCAGCGTTCAGGTGTTTAAACTAAGCACAGCGGCAGCACAACACATGTTTCATGTTAAGCAGGAGTAGCTCTTACTGATAATCCATACTGGGTCCAGCTCCCATTCTCATCCTCCCAGTACCAGACCCAAGTAGTGGTGAGGATGGATGTGGGATTCAGGACTGAAGAAAGAGTGGATAGACGGCGGACCTCCATGTAACCTTGAGTCATAGTATCAAAGTATACGGGTACGCTACCATCACTGAAAAATGAAAAAGATATTCTTTTAGAGGAAATTCAAATTACAGTTTCTAATCTCTTATTTCACTTCACACAACAGTACTTGCCAGATCCAGTCCTTTAGGACCCCTTGAGACAAATTTATTCTACCAACACACCCGAACCAAGTAATCAGACAAATGAAATTAAATGCATGATTGTTCTGGAAGCTATGATAGGGCAAAAATATTGGATTTTAAGGGGTCCACAGGGACTAGATTAGAAACGGTGATTTATAGAATACTGTACCACACTTTATTCAGTAACGTCATCTTGTCCAGCTTCCTGTTCAATTAGTGAATGCAAAAGCTTCATGAATATCTCACTCGATTTGTTATTTTTTAGTAAAAATGTTCACGTTAGCTAAACATATAGTGACACTGTTTATGTGGGTACCTTGTAGCTAATTAAAGCTACAATTCGCTAACTAGCACAAATTCCATGCATTAAAATCCATTAAGAACATTTAATAGGAACAGCTTTAAAGGATGAGTGACCCACAGAACAAGGCTGGTGGCAAATTTTCCAAGATCACTAGAACTGGGAATAGAGAATGGGAGAGGAGTGAATGAGTAAAAAGGAGAGTGCAGGGTTGGCGTAGAGAGCTGAGGAAAGATCAGGAAGGTCAGGATTATTTTGATATGAACCATCAAAACGTTTTGAGCATGGCATAATGTTTATCAGATGTTTGTCACAAAATCATGCCAGATGGATTATATATTAAAATATTGTTTTTACTTTGGCCTTAAACCAGAATGACTATTCACCATTGTAAAGTATTATAAAATATATAAATGAAAACATTGTTTCTTTCATAGCAGGACATTTGAGTGGAGGTGTGTAGAGGAGATGGCTGATGTGGAGACAGAGAGGAAATGTGGAGAGGACTAAAGGATCGAAGGAAATTAGAGGTTAGGATAGGAAATGTAAACACAAAACACATAGCAGATCATTCTTATACAGTACTGTGTAGATCCTTTGGGTATAATAATAGATTCCTATTCCTACTAATAGATTCATATTCCTTATATTCCTTTCAGTAAATCATACAAGCGTGGAAAAAGTAAAATAACAGCTGGACACAAGCAAGGTCAAATAACGTACATTATTACATTATAATTTTTTCTTTGATTAATTTTGATAAAATTAAAGCTGATTAATCGCACCACGTGAATTTTAACCCAGTCCGGTGTTCTGTCGAAACATGCTACCCATCTAGATCGTAGACATCTATGGTCGAGACCTTCTGCGCAATTTCACAGTCTTGGGATTCTGTGCCACGCCCATCAATCTGCGCTAGCTAGCGTTAAGGAACCTGGTTTGGTTTATCTTGCGTTGGACACTGGTTTATCTGTGCTACCTTGCGTTCTAGTCACTGGGTTATGGTGATTAATATCTTAAAAGCTCTTTTAATTGTTACTTTCGGCTTGTACACGTACTTGTTTGTTCCCACACGCTGTCTTCAGTGCACAGTTCAAGGGCCTAAGAGTGTATGTCGCTACTCTAGGGTCTGTGTCTTTGCAGTCATTACATAAGCAATTTCCTCTAGAATCAATAAAGTTTTCTGAATCTGATTCTAAAATGCCCTTTTTCCTGCAGTTTGCAGAATGCTGTCTGAAGCTGGGAAACATCAGCACTATCCAGAATCACCACAAGCTGTAAGCATGGCACGATCTAAAGTAGCCTGTGCGCTGCTTCACGGTAGCATTTCTCAGTGTTAGAACCCGACTATAAACTGGCTCTATGCAGCTCTAAAGATCTATCTATCTACTCTTCTCAATAAAATCAAATATATTGTTCTCGGATTATGCATATTATTTTCCTATTTCTTATCATGATCAGTGTCAAACTGACTGTAAACTGTACGAACTGTATAAACTTAAAGGTAGCATAATCTTTCGACAAGGCAGCATAATTCATCAGAACACCTATGCTTGTATGTACATTGTCTTAAACTGTACCTTATAGACATATAATAGACACTGTCACGGTTCCCCATAACTCCCGAATGAGGGCAGGCGGGTAGGCAGACTTCCATCTTTCAATCCTTTATTTAACTTTCATGACGGTGGACCGACAACCAAGGTCCAACACAAAACGAACTAAATACAAAACCTAAAAGTCCCTGAACCAATGGAAACTAAACCTCCTTTCCCTGAGCACACAGGTCAGCTGAAACACATAAACAAACTCAAAACCGGTGTATTCAGGATTTCACAATAAGAGTTCATTCACAAAACAATAGGAAAAGGACGGCCTCTAGCAAGCCATGCTTTTCAGTACATGACACCCATAATTACAACATACTGATAGACTCTTTTGTGAACATAAAAAATGCACATTTAACAGTTGAAAGAAAAATGTGTTAGTGGATACGCTTAAACAGTGGATACGTCTTGGATCATGCCCAGCTAACGCACCCGGTGAAAACTAAAACATATTTACCTGTATGCCTTTGCAGGATTGCAGAATTCTCGTTCTAACTCTTCACTGTCTGGCACTGGTCTCCAGACATCTCCCTCTCTCACTTCCCATTTATATGGCAGATGGAAATGCACTCTTTGACATTTACCTACAAAACACACAATGACTTTATGACTGAGGTGTGACTGATCACACACTGTATATCACACATAGAGCTCCTGTTTCAGGCAATGAGAGAAAGTGTGAGCTTACTTCCGTGTCTGCAGTCATTTCTGATGTGGAACAAACAAAGTTCTGATTTCTCTGTGGAACAAGTAAAAAGGGTTTCGCTGTGTTAAACGGCACGTCATGTTGAGTACTGAACAGCAGTTCTGAATGACAACAGAGAAAGTCCATCTGACTCTAATGGAATATTTTGGAGATTTGTGAAGATGCATCTTTTCCAGGTGCCGCCTTTTTACACAGAATGCAAGAATTTCTGTGGTGTGGTGGATGATTATGTTATATGAGCGAATCAGTTCTGGTTTGCCGTAGCAGTAAAAGATGAACTAACTAGGCTTGTTTGTCACTAAAGCGCTTAAAATGCAGCCTGTGCTTGTGTGTGAACTGTGTCTTGACACATTTGTTTGTGAAACTTAAAGTGTCTGTGTTTGCCTGCTTGCATGAAATCTGTTTCTGGCCTAATAAGAAGTACACAGTTAACCCCCGCTCATTCGCAGTTCAGTCATTCGGGGATTTTTCTTCGAACCTAACTAATGATTGTTCGCGGAAACTCCCACAAATTCACAGAAACCGCAGATATCTCCGCAATGTTTTGGGCTTTTTTCATGGCAATACATAATTTTCATGCATTTTAGTCCAAAACTTTTAAGATAAATATAATGGACTAATTTTGTAACATAAATATTAATGTAAATTCAGCTACATTTCCATATAAAACGGTCTACATTTTCTGGTACTGTCGAGAGAACACAAAGAAAGCGTGTCTTGGGATGGTGAAATACTGCCATACTCAGAGGTGGGAGGTCTGAAAGTAGCCAATCAGAGAGCGTTATTCACTTCTCCTTGCTGCTGATTGGCTGCTGCCCTGTGACACATCTCTGGCAGACCCAGTCCAGCATTCCCACATCAGAACAGTTTCCCATGTGGAGCTATCTCGAGTGTTTCTCTGAGTGTACTCATGTTTTTCATTTTGTTCTTCCTAAAGCCCTGTATTTTTATTACTGTACATAATATTAAATTATTACTGTATAAACCCTGCTTATACCAAAGAGAACAACAGCGCATACCAAAGAAAACACAGTCTATATAGGGGTAATATCAGCATTTTACATTCTAGCACAGCGGGAGTGTACACTGTAGTGTACGGATACAGGTTTACCTTTACAGTTTTTTAACGGTAATGTATTAAGCTAAGTTTAAAATTAAAGTGTTTTGAGAGCATATTTAGGGTTTACACTATAAAATTAGGCATTTTTAGACATTTTTTTCCCACATCACAATTTTTTTACTATTCACGGGCGCTCTTGGAACATAACCCTCACGAATGTCGGGGGTTTACTGTAATAGGCTTCTTAAGCATTGGGGTAACACAGTTTAAGGTAAACACATAACAGCGACTTGAGAGAACACAGAAGACCATGACAAACACTAAACATTTTAAAAGTGAACCATATAGCATCAAGCAGTTATTAGATGTTAGTATTACACTTGGGTTCATCTTTGTGTAAATCAAAATCAGCTTGAACAATTGACTGACTAGAAATAAGCCACCCTTGATCTTGATTGCACCCTTTTTCTATTTTTTTCAATGGGAGCCATTTTTGTGTGCCTGCCTTTTAACGTGCCCTGCATAGCTGTTCAAAAAAGCTAAACTTACTGGTCAGAACCCTGCTTAATCAGTATTGTTTCTGTACTGGCTGATCACAGCAAGAGGAATAGCTGTAATAGAGTAAGTGCAAGTCAAATTTGTCCACAATTTTGGTTTGGAATTAATAAACAGTTGATAAAATACCCGCAGCACTCGTTGGAGCAGGAGTGATGTTTCCTCTGTGATCAGAATACCAGATCATAAACATGTTGTTGTAGGCTGGCAGCATTGATCCCATCAGCTGACTGGGTACTCCATGGTTCAGGAGGGTTTTCATTGGATGGGGCTCGTAGAAGTCGTGGCATCGGCCACATTCTGTGCTGCCATCACAGGTTCCTCTGATAAATGTCTTACAGACATGGAGTCTTCTACAGGCTTCCTGATCAGGGCAGTTCCCATACTGACCTCTGCCTTGGTTGTATGCCATACACACCTGTGAGCAGACTTTGTCAGTACAATTTATCTTTACAGTCGGTAAACCAACACATTATCCTCCAAGGATTCAATACTGAAGTGGGGGCTGGGGAAAAATTAAGCAATATCAAAGGAGTGAGCTTGTATAGAGGAAAACGAGGAACAATAATTCCTGAACGGTTCCAAAAAAGGATATTTTACAGATTTTAGGGTAAAAACACATTTCAAATCAAGGATCCTTTTATGTTTTGTTTTCTCCCAAATCGACAGATCATTGAAATATACAGCACAAGCAGTCATTCATTAACAGCTGTCCTACTTGGCTATCAGTGATGAATCCTCTTATATCAGAAAGCAAACACGGAACAATCTTGATGCCCATATGCAAGTGCAATAATGTGCAACACTGCTTTGTGCAAATATATCCAATTTTGCATTAGAACCATTTGAAACATGCACATTAAAGTTCGCTTTGTAAGTGAGTTTTTAAGAACTACTTAAAGTACTTCAATCATAGATCCACATTTTAAATGTGTCTCATAATTCAGTCTCCTGGAGAAGAACACATCGATCTGCAAAAGGCCCAAACAAGACTCATGGTTAGACAGAGTATCCAAAAAACAGGAACAGTGAGAAGCTTTTCCACAGGGATAAGACATAATAATATAGAAGCTTACTGGAGGTAACAGGCTGGTGTCATTCTGAAGAAGTATAACACACAGCTCACTGCGGTCCAGCTCCAGTAGGTTGTGCTGGCTCAGGACCCTGGTGTTATGTTCCGAACAAAGGTCGTGGCCAAAGCGGCACCCCCACCTGTGTTAAAGGATGTTGATTTGAACCATAACTACTGTAAGTACAGTAACATAAGTACACATGAGTAACAAAAGTGCACTGACTGATTTTCAATGTGTCATGATGGTAAAACACCTTTACATTATCCTTTATCTGAATACAGGTATGAGAAACATGGCATTAATAGAATATAGACTAATTAAACAGCCTTACCGTCCTTTATCATACGGGCAATGTCCGAATAGGTACCTCCGGCACAGGTGAAGGTTTCTGCATCCTTGACATCCTTTGGTTCTACAGAGTCTTAATCTGGTCTTGGCGACCACCACTTTGTTTTGGTCACCAGAGATCACAAACACATCCGAGACTTTAAGAACATTTTCTATTTTATCATGTGAAGCCAGAACCGACAGCTGACCATACAAATCATTAAGCTCCAGTCGCCCATCACTGGAGCATAAAAGTCTAAGGGCTGCTGTGATCATGACTGGACTGCCCTGCGCACAAGCACTTGCTAGTGAATCAGAAGAGCCAACTCCCATCGACTTTTTTTCCTGTCGCTGCTCAGCTCTCACTCTCAGTGGCTCAGCTCTGCTTCTTCTTCTTCTTCTTTAGGCTTAATGGCGGGTGGCAAACCAACTTATGGTGCATTTCCGCCACCTACTGAGTTG
>JBBPCX010088145.1:0-25871 GCA_037974365.1 Hydrocynus forskahlii | reverse complement strand
ATTATATATAAATATGTGGCCATTATATAAAATATTATATAAAATTGCTCACTTGGCCAAAAATGGATAAATGACATAATCTGAAAGAAAACACTAAAACTACATTTCTCAAGTGTTGAGTTTAGAATGAAAGCATTTTAACCTAAATTGTATGATTGAACAGTGTAAATAACAAGGAATTAATAAATGTAGTTTTCATGGGTTTCAATTAGCCAAAAATGGCCACGAGGAAGCTGAATGTATAAAACGAGGAGGGCCAGAGGGATATTCCATCAGTTAAGGGGGCTGCAATAAACAAAAACATGGTTTTGATGTGTTTGCCTTCAAAAAGTCATTTCTGCGTGTGGTTGTATCTTGAGAGATCCCAAGACAGACTTCAGCATTCGTATATCACAGGCAAAAGAAACTGACAGCAAAAAACGTAAACGCGTTATTCACCTCACTCTAACAGGGATACTGGCAACTGAACATTGACTGTTTATGCTGTTCTCTGACAAAACATTTTTTTTTCTGTACCTGTTCAGAAAAAAAAGAAAAGGGATTTATAAGTGATGTGACCTGGGGTCTTAGGGTGTTTCAGGTCTTTCGAACATCAGACACTCTCGCCCAGGCCACCCGACCTGGGTTGATCAGACCCCAGCCTATATCCTTGCAGCGTTTGCCTACTGCTCAGCCCTCTTTAGCCATAGCCACCTTGTGGCATTTTCTGCGGCTTCAGTTGCGGATCTGATAGGCTTCTTCTTTGCCTCCCCAGTGAGGCTCAGCAGCGTGTACACTTTGCAGAGCGACCACCCAGCAAATCCTCGGCAGCCCACCTCCAGGGGTTCACAGTGCATTCTCCAGCCTTGCCTCTTTCACTCATCCACCAGCTCCTGGTACTTGGCACGCTTCCTCTCATTGGCCTCATCCATGAGCTCTTCCCAGGGCACTGTGAGCTCCAGAATGATTAGCTGCTTGGTGGAATCAGACACGATGATCATGTCTGGTCGAAGCCGTGTTGGTGTTATCCTGGCTGGGAACTTTAACTGCTTGCCAAGGTCCACTTCCAATCTCCAGTCTGTGGCAGAGGTGAGGAGGCCTGACTTTGCCCATGGCTGTATGCTGGGTTTCTCTCCGGCTCTGTGGAACATGATGGCCTTTGGCGTATGGTAGCGCTTGACGGCCGTGGCTATGCTGTCAGTAACTGCCCTAAGCAGTTTGGAAGGACATCATATACAGCTTGGACAAAGAACCTAACACAATGGAAGTCTGCTTTCCAAATTTCTATAACAAACTAGATAAAACGTTACAGCCCAGTCAGTGGCAAGTAGCTTTGGTTTTGTATTTGATTTGATTACATTAATGTTTGAGATTTACAAGAAATATTTTAACTGTAAACAAATAAGGTGCTTTTTAAACAGCAGTATTCCCTTTAACACAGTTACACAGATAAAGCATTTGCAAACCAAATGTTGTTGCACTTTTGTTCATATAGCAGTACCTTTAAAATAAAAGTGCGCAGTACCCTACTTTTGAGTTCATTATTGAATTTTGCATACAACAATGTGAATAATCACGATCAATTGCAGAAAATCATGCAATTAAAAATTTTAATTATTGCCCAGCATTAATACAGGTACAGCTGTGGAAAAAAATAAGAGACCATTGCAAAAATGTTCAGTTCCTCGGGATTTGAACTGAAGAACTGTTGACAATATTTTTCCTAATTTCCAAATAAAAATATTGTTCTTTTAAAGTAAATGACAATAAATAAAAATAAGAGAAATTATGTAGTGTTTACAGAACCTGAAGAATTCAAAGAAAACAAATCTCTTGTTCTCTCTTAAACAAAATGGCAACAATTACCTTTGATGCACTTTACAATCCAACTGGTCATTGCGAGAGGAGAGTGTTGATTACAGCAGTGTTTTTTATACTTTTCCTCATTAAATAAGGTTCGATTCAGGTGATCACTAATCAGTACCTCATAAAGCAGAATGAGGGGCTTGTGTGGGAATTTAACAGACACTGGCATGGAATGGTTGTCATACTCATAGAGATGCTGATTTAAAAATAAATTGCAGTGGAGCTGTATATAGATGTATGGAGTATATAGATAGCTGTATGTAGATTGATAAGGGGGAAGGTATAAATTAAAATGATGGCGAGCTCTCTTCTGGGACTTTTATTCAGCTTAGGTTTTTGAATTTATTCAGTTTCAGGTGGGGTTAACTATGCAGGACTTTTGTCTCCCTCTAATGGCAAAACATAAAACTTACAGCTGAAGCTGTCAGTAGAGAGTTTTTGACTGGGTTGCTCAACAGCTGGATATTTATCAGTGTCTTATCAGTGACTTATTTATCAATGACTTCATTCAAGATATAAATTGGTAGTTCATCTAGCGAGATGATTAGCAATTAGAAATAAGTAAAAAATGTAGAACTGAGCTCCCATAATAAAACAACGAACCTTGCATTAAAGGTAATAATACATCTAGCATTAAATCAAGTGTGAGCAAATGTGATCAAGATTCTCACAGATCCCTTTTGCTGTTCATTCATTATTAGGCGTATTAGTATTATTTAGGGATGCACCGAAATTATTTTTTTGACCGAAACCGAAAACCTAAAATGAGGAAACATTTGGCCGAAAACCAAAACCGAAAACCGAAAGAAATTATCATTTCCGCATGTCTTTCTTAGAAATATTGAAATGCGCCCACACGGCAGACATGCTGACTCTAATCCTGACTCTAGTATTATTATTTTGCATCACAACATTTCTTGTAATTATCCATGTAGGGATCACCCGGTGCTCCTGGGGAAGTGGGTCAACGTGGGCCACCTGGTCCTAGAGGTGAAAGGGGGCCTGCTGGAGAAAAGGGTTTGCGTGGTTTTGAAGGATATCATGGGGAGTCTGGACCACTAGGGGATACAGTAAGTCACACACTTACATACACCGATTTGCTCATATCATCGCAATCTGAGTAAAAGCTCACATCTCTAAACTAGACTACAGGAGAAGGACTTTCTCTGAAACTTGTAAATGCAGCAAGTAATTTTGGATCATATCTATCAGTCTTTCATCATGAAATTTTAACATTTGGTTCTGCAAGGTTCCGTTTTTTGGCTTGGGCAGGTGTTAAGCCTATATTTCCCCGTCATTAGAAAATCTCCCTTCAGAAAGTTGTGTTGCCCAGGAATAGACTTATGATGCCTATAATGCTATATTCTGGAAAAAATTATTACATCATTGTTATGCTCGGCTGTGTTTTTATTTCAGGGCTATCCAGGAAGACCTGGCTTTCCCGGACAACAAGGTTTACATGTGAGTGTGTTGTGAACATTTATTTTATCCAGCAGTCACATGGTCACAGCATGGGTTTAAAAATCATCAGTGATTTTGGCCCATACCAAGTATCGGTTCAGCACACCCCTAGTTAAGGTGTGACAATTTGGCTTAACAAGAAGTGCAGCATCACACATCTTTATGAATGTCCAATTAAAGGTACACTACATGCTTTTTGCTATGAAAGGAAAATATTGTGATGTTGAAAGCCACCTTGTAACTCTTTGAATATACCTTTATAATTCTGCAAGACTAGATTTCATATTTTTATGGATTGAATGCAATTTTGGACTCAAAAGATGATTGAAAGAAGGCAAACTGGATGCCAATACAATGTAATGTTTTTGCTTTTGTGTCTGCTTCTCTCAGATCTCTTACTATGACCATGACTATTGCAGGGTCATCCTGGACATGGTGGTCTTCCTGGTCTTCCAGGGTTAGATGGCTGTAAAGGAATGCAAGGTGACCAGGGACCCAGTGGCCTTCAAGGGGAAGAAGGCAAATCCGGACCACAGGTAAGAGCAGCCTAGAGCACATTTATTCACTTCCATTCTATGGCCAGGGACAAAAAGAGTGTTGGAAGAGTGATGGATCATCCTTGTGTGCCTCTTCTGAAATCTGTAATACATGTCCTTGTCCTTGTTCTGTGCAGGGTTGTCAGGGACTAAAAGGACCCAAAGGAAACCCTGCATCCAAGTATTTTTGCATACCTGGTCCAGCTGTAAGTAGAATATGTACACTCTTTATATGCATTTTATGCAGTTCAATCAACAGCTTCAATGCTTTACATTTACTTTTCTCTGACCACCAAAGACAGTACTGAGATTGTGTTTGTCTTGGTCTTTATGAATATTTGTGCTAAACTGACAAAAACAGTGGTTCTTTTATATTCTCTACATTTTTAATTCTTGTTTAACAGGGTAACCCTGGACAGCCTGGTGAGCCTGGACCACCTGTAAGTAAATTCAATGTTGATTTTAAGCCATTCGCCCAAAGGGTTATCAAGCACTCTGCTGCTTCATATCAGATTCCATTTGAAAACCTTCAGCCATTAAGCTCTTCATGACTGTAGTAAATCAAAGACAAGACAAAACTTGCCTAACTACGATCTAAAGTAGGACCTGTTTTATATAGAGTATTTGTTAATATCCAAAAAATAATTTAAAATATTAATATGCGCTTCTTATCATCATTTGCAACTTCTTTGGCCACATCACATCAGCACTTCTAACAGAAATGGTCTCCCCTGCTCCTAGAGCCCACAACTTACAATAATTTGGCTGTAGCCTCTGTAAAAAAAACCACAATACCATGACCTAAATCTAAAAATAAAACCATAGTAAACATGTCAATGTTATGGATTTTTTTTTTTCAGCTTTGTCTGTCCCAAAGCTTTTTATGGCAAGGTAAAGTAGGTGAAGTACATCTAGTACATTTGGATTAGTTTCATTTGGATTGGAACTGGCACAGTTTTGTCACCATGCTTAGTTGACTAATGGTGTTTGTTTGCAGCTGCTGCTTACTTAATGTTTCAGCATTCATATTTGGTTACTTGGCCTCTGATATAGGTATCTCCATTCCATTGTTTGTCACACTGTCATTCCACAAGAAACGCAAAACACCACATTTGTGTATGCATAAGGCAACTTGGCTGGATATTTGTGAGAGGTAACAGTGTGTGATTTCAGACAGGTTTATATGCACAAATTTTTATGAAAACTATGACTTAGAAAGATACAGCATACAGTATTTTTGTGTGCATGCCTTTTTTTCTTTGCACATTTACATTTTCACCTGTCCCTGGTCCTTGTTTCACGTTTCACCTGCTCTGATGCACCTAATTCAATTCACCAGCTATTAACAAACCCGTCCGGAAAACTGTGCAGTGCTGGTGCCCTCCTGGGTGGCAGAAGCCTAGTGGGCGCTTGCCTGTGAACCCGACGACTACAGAGTTGCAGGTTCATTGTGTCCTTGAGCAAGATGCTTAATCCTCAGTTGCTCCAGGGGGACTGTCCCTGTAACTAATGATTGTAAGTCGCTCTGGATAAGAGCACTAGCCAAATGCCCTCCTTACCGTATCCAGGACTGCTACAGTCCCCACTGAATTACAGTAAGAGCAGGGTTGGTATTCCTCTTAAATCTGTAGAAGACAAAGAATAGTGCAATTTAATGTTAATTGTTTCTCACTCTTAACAAGTGAAGAGATTTGGAAGTGGAAGAATCTGACCTTCGCATTAATATCACTTTTGTGTTTGCACGTGCAAGTGAATCTGTGTCCCTTTTCATCATTTTGATGTAAAATGTTTTGGTGTTTTACATTTGACAGGGAACTGAAGGACCTCCTGGCCAGCAAGGTTTCCAAGGACTGGCCGGAGTAACTGGATTACCAGTAAGAAATTCAGACTCCTAGTTTGTTATTGGAAGATCATAGTAATCATAATAAATTGATTTCAAGGGCATGATCAAGAGCAGTACTTCACATTTAAAGATACACATGGACAAAATAAATTAAAATATTTTAATAAGGACAAAACTTGAATATAGCTAAGTCAAGTTATTCAGCCCTGGAGTTAAGTTCAGTTCATTGCATACTTTTTTGGTCTAACTAGAAAAGCCAGAAATTGTATCACTGTAATACTAGGCTAAATTCAAATTAAAAACATAAAACATTAAATAATAAGATATTAATAACTCTAATCATACAAGGATCTGTGTACCCTATAAAATCTTATTTGCAGGGTATAGATGGTGCTGCTGGTCACAGAGGACCTCCAGTGAGTTTCAGTCTTTCATACATATACATTTATTTATATTAAATTAATGTTTGAATATATAATGATATTCATTTAATGTTTGAAATAAATGCCATGTTATCAATCTCACATACTTAATTAATTAAACCAGTATTTTGGGATGGTCATTTACTATAATTGTTTTCCTCTTCTTTCTAGGGAGACCCAGGGAAATCGTTGCCTGGTCCAAAAGGAGATGAGGTGAGGTGGGGGTGGACGGACATGCCCCAGGCCAAAAGTTTGGACACAGCACACATTTTGTTACAGTAAAGAAAGATTCGTAATCTGTTCTTCAACACAGAACAAAAGGGTTTAATTTAAATTCTGCAGAAATAGTGTCTCTGATTTTATTACAACTGTTGTCATATTGACCTGATTCCGACTTGCTTTTAAATTCTTTTAAATCACATTCAGGTACTGAATTAACTGAATTAGGCGTGTTAAAGTGTGTAAATAATCGAAGAACTGTTTAGTTTAACTGTTGTCAACAAATATGGTACATGGTAAGAATATATCATTGCAAACCATTGTAATATATAAATGCATTTAGTTAAATCAGAATAGTTTTTTTTTTCACATCGGTGTGTATAATGACCCTTATGTTTCACAGGGATACCAAGGGGAGCAGGGCCCTCCAGGCCCCTTCGAATATGTTGAGCCACCAAAAGACTATTACTCCAAAGGAGACAAGGTAAAATTCACCTGATTGGGTGGTGGCACATCTTTATAATCCACCTGATTTATGGGGTCTCTCCTTCAACTTAAAAAGAAGTTTAGCTCACTTCATCAGTACCCAGATTTTGAGGGTCTTTATTTCCTGTCTCCCAGTTTAAATATTATGTTGGAACTAAAATGTTACTGTTGTCTGACTTACATTTTTTTCCACTACGACCAAGTCAGCATCAGTTTCTTATGTAGCCTTCACTCACTGCTGTGTATAATGAGAAAACATAATCTTTAGACACTGGAATTTTTCAAATAACAATATAGACATTGAATATAATCAGTCATGACTATCGTGTTTTAATAAATAAGAATTATATTTTGTTTTGTATCATTTCACTGCTCCCTCATTTGATCATTTATTGAGTAACTGCTGTTACCTTATATATGAGTGAGGTACGAAAGTGGACCAACTGGACACAGACCATTTGTGATTAATTGAAGATTTTACCAGGAATTGAAAAACTGGATGTGGATAAATATATAGATGGATGGATTCATGCTTAAGTGGTTTTAACGAATTTTGGCAATCATAATGTTTCTTTTTAAGGGGAGCAAAGGACTTGAAGGATTGTGTGGACGTGAAGGCCCTGATGTAAGTTTCTCCATGTGCATTTGAATGTGTGTGTATTTATCTGGTTAGATGTGCCTCTTGAACACAAATATTAAATATTACTAAATATTACTATTTGTGAAGTGAAGAATATTTATTATGCTTTATTCATGCTGTCTCATTAATGAATAAAGCAAAGACAGACTGTTTTTGGAGGAATCAACACGGAAGCCATTAATGTAAAGGGCAAAATTCTGGACAGGTCATGTGAAGGAGTGTGGAGTGGTTGATGGTGTCAAAGGCAGCACTGAGGTCGAAGAGAATGAGGTTGGTGATGGCACTGGAATCTGCAGCTAGGAATATGTCATTGGTTATTTTTAGGAGAGCTGTTTCGGTGCTGTGTTTAGTGTGAAAACGTTCATATAGGTTATTGAAGTTTAGATGAGTTTGGAGTTGAGCTACGACTCACTCAAGGACTTTAGACAGAAAGGGAAGATTTGAGATTGGCTGGAAGTTGTTGGGAGTGTCAGGATCAAGTCCAGTTTTTTTCAGAATTGGTGTGATAGTGGCGATCTTCAAAGAAGGGGGAACATTAGCATACAGCAAATCCAGTGTCTCATTCTCTCTGGAGGCACAGTCCACAAACTCTGTGAAGGTGCTTTGTGTCCTGTTCAGAGAGACATGGTTAAAATCTTGAGAGATTAGGATGAAAGCATCTGGGTGTCTGGTTTGCAGTGAATGACTTCACACACATCATTCATCATCAGCGTCATGATTGTTGGCCGATTTAAGAATGTACACAGCAATGGCGATCATGGGCAGATAGCATGCTACCAACTTAATGTCCAGGCTGTAGACATGTTCCTTAAGAACAATGTGACCAAGGTGACACAATCACTCATTAACAAAAACAGTGAGTCCTCCCCTCTCTGCACTTCCCTGTATCATGCTGTGTTCTGTCTGCCCAAACACACAAAAAGCCAGCAGTTGCAGAAAGGGAATATGCTCACACAGCTTTATCCCAGAAAAAAACACATCTAAGTACATTCACAAAATTCCCTGTTGTATCTGGGTATTGCTGTACGTTCACCATCTTATTGTCCAGCAAGACAGCTGTCCAGCTGGGAGGGAAGGATGCTGGGTGGCATCTTGCACCCGTGATGGTGGCCTCCACATCCCAATATATGGCCATCACAATGCGATGAGAGCAGATGATAAAGTCTAGTTGTTGTGGCTACTTGGGGGCCCATTCAGGGAAGAGAGTGTCTCTGTTTTGACATGTTTGGTCCTATGTCTGAAAAGTGAGCCTGTTGAGAAGTTTGGCTGATTTTATGGACTATAGATTTGTGTGTTCCATCCAAATCTGAAAAGTATGACGCGCTACTTATAGTGGCCACTAGGGTTGAAGAACTCTGTCTTCCACTCATCCCCCTCATGAAAATGCGCTAGGTTGTAGGCATGCCAGAGATCCTGTTTGATGAATACTGCTGCCTATTGGAGTCTTTCAAAGGCCATACTCACTAGGGGAAGATGATACTGAATCTTTGTGGTTATTTTGTTGAGCCCCTGATAGCTGATGCAGAGACATAAGCCCTCAGTCTCTTTACCAACATCACATATTAAAGTTCAGTGTCATATTATAAGATATTTTTACAGATATGTAGGGACACATACAGTTGATGCAGGGAATCATCTGGTTCCACTAAGGCCCAGGGAAGAAGATTCTGCAGTTTTCAGTGTAGGACTTGGTCGCTTCACGTACTCAAAGGCTGCAAAAATGCCAGTTGCAAGCTTGACTTTGTTGGTTGCTTGTTCTGATGTTGATCAGACGTCGTAGCTAAACTTTGGCTAAGTTACTGAAACTTAATAAAAGTCCTGTGTTTGGAACAAAGGTGAATTTCTTTGTCATGCAGCTAAACGATGATGGCCTCCCTTAAGTACGTCTGATGCAGACTAAGAAGAGCGAGAACATGGGGGTTGTCCAGCTTTATAACTTTTACAATAGACCCTTCCCCTAGGTTCTGACTCCACCCAATCTAGGAAAATTTGCTTTTCATATGTAACAAAACAAATCTGTCCTGTTTAATTAAATAAGCAATCATTTAAATTAAAATACCCTTCTCTTTCTTTAATTAAACAAAACAATACACCCTTTGCATTATAAATTCCATTTTAATGTGTCTACATGCCAAAGCAAAAACTGTCATAGTGCTTCCAGTAACAAAGACTGCATAGTGTTTGCTTTCTATAATGATAGATGTCATGGCAGCACATAGAAAGCTACATTTCCACACAGCATTAGAAACAGCATAGCAAGTACTTCTAAAACCGCAAAATATTCTTTACTTTTAAGTTTATGAACATTTGCATTAACTACATACAATAACATTTTATTTTAAATAATTTTGGACCATTTATTTTGGTCTGTTTATCACAAAAGTGTCACACAATATAATCAACTGACTGCTTCATTCAAAAAAATGTGCTTTGGTTTTGCATGGGCAACAATATGTATCATAACATAATGCAAAATACTGTTCAATGAGAGTGGACATTATTGTTTATTAGTGTGTCTAATTGGCAGGGAATTGATGGATATGCTGCGGAAAAAGGGGAGAAAGGCATTGTTGGATTCCCAGGACAGAGAGTGAGTCTGGACTTTTATTATCCACACCAGTTAACAGTCTATACATCAAAACATCACGAGGCCATCAGGAAGCTAGCACTGGGTTATGCAAAAAATATATTCTGGCACCACTAGTTTATCATTTTGAAATGTAAAGTTTATCATGTAACATGTAAACAGTGTAGCATTTGTTTCTATATTTACATATTGTCTGATTTTACTCATTACATTCTAACTTGTTCAAAGGGTTCTTCTGGCCATCCTGGACTCATTGGCAACCAAGGACTTCAGGTACAGCGCAGCGTCTGTGTGTTCATTTGTGTATGTGTGTGTGTGTGTGTGTCTGTGTCTGTGCAAGAACTTATAATGAGTTCCCATTCTATTTGTGTTAACAGGGCAAACATGGTAGCCCTGGCCTCCCTGGTCTAATTGGCAAACAAGGACTAAAGGTTGTTTTTTCCCTCTTTTCCTTAACGTTATCTCAGTTTAGATGTTATATCACTATGGTGCATGTATGTGATGTCACTAATGGTGTGTTTGTGAATGTGTAACAGGGATTCTCAGGCGATCCTGGTTCTCAAGGCTTAACAACATATCATTACTCTAATATTACAGGTAGGATAAATATTAACCCATAGAATTTGACAGTTACTATTGATTTGCTATACTCTTTAAACACAGTTATGTCATTAATTGCATAATGAGTTGTACAGTGAATTAAACATACATTGCAAAGCACTTAAGATTGTATATTCTACATTTTTCTTGCATTTTTTTCTCCTGACATCCACTTCTGATGTTTATGTGGTTATATTTACCAAAACAAGTGTTTTGTTTTTAGCCTGAGAATGCACATGTAAGGACTGTATGTGCTTAAATTAATATTTAAGATTTGAACAGTGGGTTCCAAAAGTCTGAGACTGACTAAGAGTCTGAGACTAGTGAAAACGCATTTTTTATTACAAATTATCAGCATAACAATTTGGGTTAAAGGAAGGTTTAATGTGAGTAATAGTGAGCAATAGTTTTAATTTGAGTGGGTTTGTCACGTTTCCCTTTCACTCCCAAATGAGGGCAGGCATGTAGGCAGACTTCTATGCTTTTAATTCTTTTACTTTTAACAATACCAAACAAAAACAAAAAGGCACGAGGGCCAGACTTCAAAACAAAAGGAGATAGGAGAACGTACAACATAACACACAGGATGACGGTGGACTGACCCTGAGGTTCACCACTGACGAACTTATATACTTGTAACTGAAAACCATAAACCAATACCAACACAAATCTCATTTTCTCTGAGCACCCCGGCACCTGAAACTCATAATAAACAAACTCACTGCCGGTAGTGCTCAGAATTTCATAATAAGGTTCACCACAAAACAAAATCACAAGAACCAAGAAAGGACGGCCTCTTGTGGCCGCTGACCAGGCATGACAAGTTTCAATTAATTACTAAGATAAATGACAAATGTTTTGTTGTCAGCTGTTATACCTATGATTTCTAAATAATATGCTTTCGTGGTTAACAAATTGCTATGGTTGTTGATATCTATGATTTCTGGAGGTTAATGAATTTCACAATAAGAGTGTGAGTGTACTCGGTGGGATTGACTAGCTGACCTCTTTTGACCATTTTACATATTTCCATATAGCAGAGACAGGGCCAAAGTTCACTGTAAAATATAGTACTACAGTTCATGACTTCATGTGGTAAGAGGCATTTTAGCAGGTATTTTTTTTTAAACTTAGTTTAACTTAAACACTTGGAATGAAACCAAAATTGTAAATGAATATTTTGCATCAATTCAAACCTCATGAGGACCTAGAAAACAAATCGATGTCTGCCCTGTACCACTTTTTACAGTGTGTAGTGTAACAGACCTGCATCCTGAAAGAAAGAGTAGGGACATGTAGTTTTGTAATTAGGTACATTTCAATTCATGATTCTGCTCTGCCAGGTGATACAGTAGTGTGTGTTTTTTGTGGTGCTGAATACATTAGGATTCGATGGAGATCCAGGACCATTTGGTTTCAATGGCCCCAAAGGAGACATGGGAGAAATGGGCCTACCTGGCCCTCCTGGACGGCAAGGAATTTATATACCAGGTTTATATGCTTTAGTTACTCGAATGTTAATGTACTTGTTCAGTGCATACAGTGTGTGCATATACATGTGTACTGTTGTAAAATTCCTTGTCTCTCTCTCTCTCTCTTTCTCTCTCCCTCTTCCTCGCCGCAGGCTCCTTGGGGGACCCAGGATTAATGGGTTTTCAAGGACCCAAAGGTAGTAAAGGAGAACCTGGCCAGAGAGTTGGAAGCATCGTGACCCCTGGGGAACCTGGGAAAGCGGGTCGTGCAGGGTTTAAAGGGTTTCAAGGGAAACCTGGCAACCCTGGTGAGTGGGCAGTGACTCAGATTCTGAAGCATAAATAATTAACATAGTTTATAAATATAAATATAAACATAAATATAAATACAATAAAAAATAAATATACAATTACCTGTCCTGTTAAAATCATTAGGTCATAGTGAGCTTTTAATCTGCAATTGCACCACAAGCATTTTCTCACTGCTGTCATTTAAGGATCCCACAGTTACTAGTTAAAGTACTTTATTTCATTAGTGGCATTTACTGTACATCCTTTTCTTCCAGTGTGAGGAATGCTTTGTGAAGATTTTACAAGGGTTGTGTATAAGGCCAGTGTGTGTGTGTAATTGTGTTTGTGTGTGTGTGTGTGTGCATGTGTGTCTATGTATGTGTGTGTGATGTAGGCTACAGACGCATACCTGGCCCACAGGGAGCTAACGGAGAAAAAGGGGTGAGAGGTCCACCGGGACTATCGGGTGTAAAAGGAAGAAAAGGTGAGAATCCCCACAGTTCATGCAACCACATTCACAGGCAAAACAACTGTACATACTGTTTCATTGAAGGGCATGGTTTAAACATATACTCCAGCATTTTTTCTACCTTTGCACCTGCATTACACAGGTAATTACAACAATAATTGGGTAGGTGTCACTGGGTGGTGACGCATATCATCCAACAGGTGGAAAGAGCACCAGAAATGCACAATGCAAGCATTCCATCAAAGATGGGGTGGAGTCTGCTCCTGGAGGATATAAAAGCAAATAACCAACCCCCACCTCTGTTTCTCCTTCATCTGCCTCCAAAGTGAATGCACCCAGGGGAGGTCAAAGGAACTCATTAATAGGCCTTAAGTTTCAGTACCTTAGCTAAAGTTTAGCTTAGACATCACCGCAAGCCAACAACAAAGTCAAGCTTGCTGCAGGCATTTCTGAGGTCTTTGTGAAAGTGAAGTGATCAAGTCCTTCGTTTGAAACTCTAGAAAACTTCATCCGTATACGTTAGCAAGACCAGACAAAACCTACCTTCCGAATTTTCCCTACAAACTTTCACAGAAACTTTGTGAAGAAAACAGACTGAACTTTAAAAATCTGTAAAAATATCTAATTATGTGAGGTTGAACTGTTCCGGCATAGAACACAAATGCTGTTAAACTTTATAAATGTGCTCATGTTTTAAACCATGGCTAAAGAATCTAAAACTCAAATTTATGTGCACAGCAATATACGATTTCTCCTAACATCACAGTAAGTTTCAGGGCTCCTCAGAATCCCTAAATGTTTTTATGAAGCTAAACACCATTCGTTTTAAAGGGGACATATTATGCAAAACTCACTTTAGTCATAATAGGTCTATGGGCTATACAAAACATGTTCATGAAGTTCTTTGCACAAAAATCACTCGCACATAAAGAGATCTCATCAGCTTTATTCTTGACAGTTTCAGTCCCTTTCAAAATGAGCTGTTTAAGGGCTCTGTCTCTTTTATGCAAATAAGCTGTTGCTGGCCATGCCTCACCAATCCCATGCTAACGCTGCGCGGTGCTATCCAGCCCTATAGGTACGACTCCGAGTCGGACCCAGAGCAAGATGAACACAACACTTCATATGTGACAAGCTTTTGCCTGTAGCCATAGTGCTTGGCATCTTATGCGCGCTTGTAAAACCAGGAGACAAAAATGGCGGATCTTCAGCTATTCTAGTGGGTGGGGGCTCGACAGATGAGGGGTGGTTCTATGCAAATTTCCCTATTCTGATGTCACAATAGGGGAGCAGTCCAAACGGCTCATAGAAGCATATGATTCCTGACACCAAAATCTTTCAATTGATTCACAGAAAATGGATGGATGTTTTTTTCACGCATGGTGTGTTTATAGGAGTAGTAGAGACCCAAATGGAAATACAAAAGGATGCCCTTTAAAATTAGGCTGAGTTCATTCTCAGTGCCACACATGTGTTTTAAACTCAGCCATTGACCTTGATCAGATTAAGTGCTCAGCAGATCTAGTTTATTGCAGAGCCACGGTAAGAAATCAGCAGCTTTCTTCACTTTGACTCTAGACAACAAAGGGTTGCTTTCCGTGCATTCCTTTTTCACTCACGCTGAACACCCACAAGCACCCTCTTCCAATTGCCATTTTTCCCTCACATTGCTCATATAACAGGGAAATGTAACACTTTATAGTGCTCTCTTTCTCATTCACACAGACACACATACAGTATATTGCCAAAAGTATTCGCTCACCTGCCTTTACACACATATGAACTTAAGTGACATCCCATTCTTAATCCATAGAGTTTAAAACGACATCGGCCCACCCTTTGCAGCTATTACAGCTTCAACTCTTCTGGGCAAGCTCTCCACAAGATTTAGGAGTGTGTTTATGGAAGTACGTTCTTCTTCCAGAAGCACATTTGTGAGGTCAGACACTGATGTTGGACGAGAAGGCCAGGCTCGTAGTCTCTAATTCATCTCAAAGGTGTTTTATTGGGTTCAGGCCAGGACTCTGTGCAGGCCAGTCAAGTTCTTCCACACCAAACTCGCTCATCCATGTCTTTACGGACCTTGCTTTGTGCACTGGAACAGGAAGGGGCCATCCCCAAACTGTTTCTACAAAGTTAGGAGCATGAAATTGTCCAAAATCTCTTGGTATGCTGAAGCATTCAGAGTTCCTTTCACTGGAACAAGCCCAGCTCCTGAAAAACAACCCCACACCATAATCCCCCTCCACCAAACTTTACACTTGGCACAATGCAGTCAGACAAGTACCGTTCTCCTGGCAACCGCCAAACCCAGCTTCATCCATCAGATTGCCACGTTGGAATTCACTGAGCTCCTGAGAGCGACCCATTCTTTCACAAATGTTTGTAGAAGCGGTCTGCATGCCAAGGTGCTTGATGTTATACACCTGTTGTCATGTCGTACCGTGTTCAGGGATTGAGGCGAGGCGCAAATGCAAGGTTCCATTAAATGTTTTTTATTTACAAAATCACAGACTCTACACTTATACAAAACAACGAGGCCTAAAACACAACGCTTACATGAACAGAGGACACAAGAGGACCAGGTAGTGTGAGGGCATCTGTGAGGGTTGACCAGCAACTAAGACAAGAACTCAAAGAACTTAAATACACAACAGACTCGGACGGAAACCAATCATTCAACATAATCACTTTAACTAAACACAAGACAGCTGACAAGGGATGACACTAAACACAAACATGTCTCTTTTCAGAATACAAGTCCTATTACAAAACTAAAACAATGAGCCACTGGCTGAGACATGACAGAACCCCCCCCCCCCATTAGGCCGCCACTCCCGGGACGCCAAAATCCACCAAACGGGTGGGGGAGGGACAGACGATGGCAACAAAGCAAAAAAAAAAAAATTCTCACGGACCATGGGCACCACATGTCCTCCCCCGAATGGGCGCCTTTGCGCTGGCCTGCTGTGTGGCCAGGTCGGCCCATGTGGATCCCATGCGTCCGCTCTCCTGGGGTGGAGCCCCCTTGGAGATCCCCTCCGGGTTGGCCCGGAGTAAAGCTCCCTTCGGGGAGCTCCCCTCAGGTAGCCCCAAGAGGGGCCCATTATCCCTTGTACACCCAGCTAAAAAATTAATGATTTCCACCCCCCTTCTCCACGGGCGCTATTCCAGAGCACCAGGGGGGTCCAGGTCCCTTCAGAATGCCCCTCAACGCCGGCCTGAGAGCCGAAGTGCTCAGAGCGGGCTCTAGTTACGGAGGACCTTCACTCTGAACAACCTCTCTAGCCCACTGTCTTCACGCTGGCTGGAGGCTGGCTCACACTCTTTCTTTTACGCCGATGTGGGGGCTGCCTTCTCCTCGAGGAATCCGAGCCTGCTGCGCCTCTGGGTAGTGGCTGGTCAATCTGTCATGTCGTGCCGTGCTCAGGGAGTGAGGCAAGGTACAAGTGCAAGGTTCCCTTAGATGTTTTTTATTTACAAAAAACTAAAACAAAAGTGCCCTCTACTGGCTGCTGGCCGAGACATGACACCTGTGGCCATGGAAGTTATTGGAACACCTGAATTTAATTATTTCAATGGGTGACTGAATACTTTTGGCAATGTAGTGTATACATGCATAAAAGCGTGCAAAGTGCGTACTCACTCATTCAATCACTCTTTTACGTAAACTGTAACTGTAAATGTACTGATATTCATTTGATTGTTTTAATGGTGTTTTAGTATAGACTGTGCTAAAAAATGTTTGATTCATTTTCTCCAAGATTTGATTTAATTTCTGTGTTAAAATAGTTCACGTTTGTTAAACAATTTTCAAAACTCAGATTGTTAGTATTACCTTCTTCAGTCAGAAATTAAAGTAATATTTTTTATTTGATTATACTAATGCGAGAACAAAAGTAGTGAGATTGATTTATTAATTAATGAGTGCAGACCCCACAAAGTATTAATACTGGAAAGTGATTTCCAAAAGTCTGGACCACGGAAATGAATTAATCAACTTCATCACAAACTGTAAATTATATTAGCAGCATAACAATTAGAGTGAAATGTAGAATCTTTAAAGTTTCAGCATGATTTTGTTTAAGGATTGCTGTAGATCTGCAACTTTCACTTGCCAGTGAATCAACAGGGCAGCAAACAGGTATAACAGTGACATGCCACAATCATAGCTTTAGAGCTGTGTGTCACAATTCTGGTCTGTGGCCGCTAGGGGTCGCTGTGGGACTGTAGACTATCCTCCACCCACAGCTGGGGATAGTTAACCTGAGTGCTGATTAGTCCTCTGTTTGGTATTTAAGGTGTTCTGTCCCCAGATGTGGTGTGGAGCATTATCCTCTCCTATCCCCGGTCTGTGTCCTCTTCCTCAACTCAACTCTTGTTTCTATTTTTATGTCCGGCCCTCATGCCTGTTTCTGCTCTGTTCTGTTTATGTTTTGTGTTTAATAAATCTTCTCACCATGGAAGTTTGCGCCTGTGCCTCCACCTCTCATTCCCTGTCCGGACAAGGCCGGTGTGTGACAGAATGCTCCACCCTGCAAGGCACAGCAGACTTGGCCAATATTTCCAGCACGTGCCGTCCGCGGCGAATTCAAGATGACGGCCCCCAAAATAGCGCTGACACATTATTCAGCTCCGGCGTCTCCAGCATCTCATCTGGCTTCTCCTGGGGGTCTCCAACCTCTTGCCTATCCCATCTATGGCAGGAAGATCACTCGGTAAGCGAATACACAGTGGAGTTCCGCCAATTGGCAGCTCAAACCTCGTGGAGTGAGGCCGCTCTCTGAACTGCGTACCATGAGGATTTAGCTCTCCACCTAAAAGAAGAGCTGGCCATCCGTGTTGCACTTCCTGAGATGCTGGAGGGCATGATACAGCTCAGCCTTCGCGTGGAGCTTCGTGTTAACAGTCGCTCCACTCCCCCTAGGACCCCAGCCAGTCTCTCCACTCTCTCTGTGATCCCAGCCAGCCGCTCAACTCCTTCCAGGGTGCCAGCCAGCCTCTCAGCTCTCTCAGCAGCTCCAGTCAGCTCAGCAGCCTTCTCTGTGGCTCCAGCCAGCTCAGCAGCCTTCTCCATGGTTCCAGCCAGACCAGCAGCCATCTCCGCAGCTCCAGCCAGCTCAGCGGTCTTCTCCACAGCTCCATCCAGCACAGCAGCGTTCTCCGTGGTTCCAGTCAGCCCAGTAGCCGTCTCTGTGGTTCCAGCCAGTTCAGCAGCCTCTTCCGTGGTTCCAGCCAGCCCAGTAGCCGTCTCTGCGGTTTCAGCCAGTTCAGCAGCCTCCTCCGTGGTTCCAGCCAGTCCAGTAGCAATCTCTGCGGCTCCAGTCAGCCCAGCAGCCTTCTCCGCAGCTCCAACTAGCCCAGCAGCTTTCTCCGTGGTTCCAGTCAGCCCAGTAGCCGGCTCCGTGGTTCAATCCAGTTCAGCAGCCTCCTCCATAGTTCCAGCCCAGCAGCCTTCTTCACGGCTCCAGACAGCCCAGCAGCCTTCTGCACAGCTCCAATCAGCTCAGCAGCCTTCTTCACAGTTCCAGCCAGCCCAGCAGCCTTCTCTGCAGCTCCAGTCAGCCCAGCAGCCTTCTCCGCGGTTCCAGTCAGCCCAGTAGCCATTTCTGCAGCTCCAGCCAGCTCATCAGCCCTCTCCGCGGCTCCAGCCGGCCCAGCCACTTTCTCCGCAGCCCCAGCCAGCAGCCTAACTTTTTTTGCGGCCCCAGGCAGCATACTAAATTTTTCTGCAGTTCCAGCCAGAAGCCTAACTTCTTCTGTGGCTCCAGCCAGTGGCCTAACTTCTTCCACGGCTCCTGCCAGCACCCCCATGGCTCCAGCACGCAGCTCTCCCCCACGTGGATCCAGCCTGCAGCTCCTCCTCAGTGGCCCCAGCACCACTTCCCGCACTGGTCTCCCAAGCTGCCACCCCTGCACTGGTTCCTGCACCGGCCTCCCAAGCTGCGGCCCCTGCATCGGTTCCTGCACCGGTCTCACAAGCTCCTGACCCGGCACCGGTCTCTCTGCACCGGCCGCCTCAGCTCCTGACCCTGCACCGGTCTCTGCACCAGCCGCCTCAGCTCCTCACCCTGCACCGAGGCCCCCGCTCCAGCAACCGTGGCCCCCACCTCGGTGCCAGCTCCAACAGCTGTGGCCTCCGCCTCAGCCTCTTTTTCTGTAGGGAGTTCACCTCTTTCACCGCCTCATCCGCCACCACCTTGGAGAGAGTACTTTGGTGTTCCCTCATCCTTCCACCCTCCGCTGTTGTATGGGCTGGGAAGCCCGTTTAGGTGCCCCAGAGTGGCGCCACTGAGGGGGTGGTCCTGTCACGATTCCAGTCTGCGGCCGCTAGGGGTCGCTGTGGGAATGTGGACTGTCCTCCACCCACAGCTGGGGATAGTTAACCTAAGGGCTGATTAGCCCTCTGTTGGGTATTTAAGGTGTTCTGTCCCCAGATGTGGTGTGGAGTGTTATCCTCTCTTATCCCTGGTCTGTGTCCTCCTCCTCAACTCAACTCAACTCTTGTTTCTATTTTTATGTCTAGCCCTTGTGCCTGTTTCTGTTCTGTTCTGTTGATGTTTTGTGTTTAATAAATCTTCTCACCAAGTCTGCGCCTGTGCCTCTATCTCTCATTCCCTGTCCGGACAAGGCCGGTTTGTGACACTATGGGTAAAGGGTTGGTGCAGCTATGACCAGACGCCTTCCCAGTCGCTCTGTGTAGGCTGTGTTCTTTTTAGTATTTTATTTATTTATCTTAATCGTATTACTCCCTTACAGCAATGACATTTACGGTTTATGACAGGGAAACACTCTGGGACATCAGAAACAGCATTCTGCTCGCTAATATCCAGTCTCTGGAAAATAAATTGAATGACCTGAGAGCGAGAGTAGCTTTCCAACGGGACATAAGTGACTGCAACATCTTGTGTTTAACTGGGACATGGCTGACCCCCTTCGTACCGGACCAAGTGGTGACTCCATCTGACTTTATCTGTGTGTATCGCATGGACAGGACAGCGAAGGCTAAACAACTAAAGGTGGGGGAGTCTGCTTCATGGTGGACACTAAGTGGTGAGAGGCAAAGAGCGTCACAGCTGTCTCTTGCTCCTGCTCGCCTCATTTGGAATATCTAACAATCAAGTGCCGTCCATTTTATCTGCCTCAGGAGTTTAACTCTGTTATTACCACAGCGGTCTACATTCCACCTCATGTGGACACAGGCACGCCACTGTCTGAACTACACAATGTGCTTGGTGTGACTCAACATAAACACCCGAGCGCAGCGTCCATCATGGCGAGGGACTTCAACAAAGCGAACCTTTATTCAACACATGACATGACCAACCGGGGTGCAGTTACACGCCGTACAAGCAAGGCTACATGGCGGTTTTGCGGCTTTTGGAAAATCAGACCACTCTGCCATTTTCCTCATGCTGGAATATAAACAAACTTTTGTCACGAAGCTCCGGTCACAAGGGATGCTGCCTTGGCTTCTTCAGAAGGAAATGACTTGGCATGATTTTTGTGCCTCAAGTATAGCGCCTTGCTGCTGCAATGCTTGAAGCTTGAGTTTGCCTCTGCTGAGTCCATAGTTGACAAAGTATTCTGTAAGGACTGGTGGAGAATGGATAAAACTTTACTGTCATTTACTAATAGCTCATGGTCATGGTCCAGCAAATAGGTATAACACTGACAGTACACAATTGAATCCTCATAATCCTCAAGAAACAGAGCAAGTAAAAAAAGGAAAGAAAAACACAAAGCTGGTCAAAATGCAGAAGACAAGAAATGTCACCAGCTACCAGTGTTGGTACACCGTGAGAGGCAATATTTCCATGTCTCTTAGAAATTTCAGTCCTTAAATATTGCAAAAACAGGAAGTCCTCAATTAACTTCCATTAATTAAGTTCATGGCTGTTAGAGCTCCCCTAGTAGTGAGGAGGATGAAAAGCAGTGCTGAAGATCACAATGAGATTTTTTCCTAAAATAATTTAACATGTCTTTTAATTTCAACCCATCTAGCACTTTTTACCAACTAAAGTGCCCAAGATATATGAAACCTCCTCAAGCCTGTTGAAGCTGTTCGAGAGAATGTCAAGAGTGTAAAATTGGACAATGTTGAATCATCTACAATATTGGATAGTTTAAAATGTAATGTCAGAGTGTGTAGTAAAAATTCTGTTTGTAATGGTTATTCAGCATTATGGAATGGCCTCACATGGGCCTCACTTAATTATAAGGAGAAAATATTTTTGGTGATGCATGCCATTTCTTCAACAGTCCTGAGATTCTTTGGTGTCTGGCTTGTTTGTCTTACTGCCGGACTTAATTAGAATCAGAATCAGAAGCTTTATTGATCCTGGAGGAAATTGGTTGTGTAATGACTGCAAAGACACAAAGCAACACAAACAATATGTAAATAAATCTAAATAAAATCTAAATTAAAAATCTGTAGAAAACCTCAATATGAAACTATGCTATGCTATATGCAGTAATGCTGGGTATAAATACTATATATAAGTAACACGGTGCCGTGGAATCTACCAACACAAATGGTAGTTTGGAGTATGTTATTGCACTAATATTAAGTAACAAAAAGTAGGGAGCATAGCAGACAGCTTGGTCCCCAGACATGCTGGCTGAATGGTGTTTAAGGCACTGGAGAAGTCAAAGAATGTAATTGTCAGGGATGCACCTGGCTTGTCAAGATGGCTGTAGGCACAGTGAAGCAGGTAGATGATGGCACCATCCACTCCAATCTTGGCCTGGAAGGTGAATTGGAGGGGATCTTGCACTGGCCTAACCAGGGGATGGAGGGTATCTCGAAGACCTTCATGCTGTGGCCTGTAGTCTGATGGGGCACTGGGTCATGCCTTCTTTGGTACAGGAACCAGATGTAACAGTTTCCACAGCACACATATTTCTCAGTACTGAGGCTCAAGTTGAAGATGCTCAGCAGTACTCCACATAGCTGGGCAGTGCACAACTTGAGTACTTGTGGGCTAATGCCAATGAGTGTCAGAGTAGTCATTAGCAGGAGGAGAGTTGGTGGAAGCTCTAGCTGGTAAGATGGGAGAAGGAGAGGGAGAGAGGTAGGATGGAGAGTTGCAGTTAGGCGTGAAACTGATGATAGGAAGCAGGTGCACTGGGTGCAATGAGGGCCGTGCTGGAGCTAGAGTTGCTGGTAAGAGACCTGCTGTCAAACCTGTTAAAAACAGGTTAAACTCATTGGCCCTCTCCTAATCACCATCAGTCCCATTTATGCAGGTCTTGAAGCCAGTGATGTTCTTCATGCCCCTCCACACCTGCTGTTGTTCTGTTTGGCCCTTGTTCCAACTTTCTCCTTTAGCTGTCCTTTCCCTCCTTTAATCTCACAGACAAGCGCCACTATGCCTCCTTGGTTGCCTCTTTGTCACCTGACACGAATGGTTCCTTCTTCTCATTCAGGAGGGCTTTAATATCTTTGGTGACCCATGGCTTGTTGTTGGGGAAGCAGCGTATGGATATCACTGACACTTCTATGTACGGGCTGCAGAAGCGTTTCAGCAATGTCCACAGTAGAGTCAGAAATACACTCATGCAGCCATGGTTCAACCCATGTTCACTCACGCAGCCATGTTTGCTCCTCCATGTCATCCTCTCTTGGATTTCCCCTCTGTGTCTCTGAGGGGATGTGCTCCGGAGTGGCCTGCCACAGTAAGATCTGCTTGTTGCTGGTCACTGTTGCTGACCATGTTAGCATCAGCAGTGTGCGGACAGCCCAAACAAAGAGCCATAAAGAAAAGAAATACAGAAATAACTCTCCCTACCTGCTTGGTTAGAGAGGGCACAGCTTACTAATACTAAATAAACTGAAATAGCTGTGGAAATAAATAAATAAAAAAACACTAAAATACAAAGATGACACCCAGAGCAGTCACAACATGCTGCAACCTGCTGCAGCAGGCTCGCACCTGTGCACTAATGAGTGAAAGTTTAATGAATGAAAGTTAGCCCTATTTAATCTAAGCATGTGTTCATCATATGCTCACATTAAGAAATGAAAGGAGTCTATTAGCCTATTAAAGACATCAGAAGTTTTGGGATGAAGTCCTCTTAATCTAACTGTCCAAGGTTCTTAAAGACCTTTTGAGCAAAATACTTTCATCATATTTAATTGATTGATTAGTTAATTAATGCATTCATTCATTCATTCTTTCATTTCTACAAACGCATTCTCACACAGAATCAGTCATAGGGCAGTTTAGCATCCCTAATTAATGCAGTCTTTGGACTGTTGGAGGAAGCTGGAGCTCCCAGCAGAAAACAACACAGACATGGGGAGCATCAAACTTCTTATCTATAATTCTAAATTTTGTCTTGATATCTGTTTCTCAATGCATGCTCGCATTGCACCATGTCAGTAATGCAGTGATATTGGAATATATATGGAAAATATTGGAGTACAAAATTTAACAGTTCTGCTCAGCACTAGATGATGTGTGCAAAGTTTTTCCTCTGTCTTAGCTGTTGCATCTGTATATGTGTTTTTAGGTTATGATGGTATGTGTTCATGTGAGCCCAGCCCTCCTAATAAAGGTCCTAAAGGTATCCCGGGTGACCCTGGAAATCCTGGTGACCCAGGACCACAGGGGCCTCGAGGTCTACGAGGTGAAAATGGTTCCCCTGGAGACATGGGCTGCAAAGGAGTACATGTGAGTAAACTCTTCTCACAGTCTATGTGCATGTCTTTCTAGCTTCTGTGTAGAAAAGATCCAGTGTAGCATTGCTGATGCACTAATGTGTGTTTGTTGTGTTTCACAGGGCTTTACAGGGTTTCGAGGTGACAAAGGAATGAAAGGACAAAAAGGAGACTTATATGAGATGGACATAAAGGGTTAGCTATAAATGTAGCACGAGTCTAAGACATTGTCCAATGTGTGTTTAAATATGTAAATCGAAGTATGTATTATTCTGTTTCAGGTAACAAGGGAGATACTGGACCATCAGGCCTGCCCGGTCAGCGTGGATTAATGGGCAGACTAGGGAAGGATGGAAATCTTGGTTCTCCTGGAGATGCTGGTCCAGAGGTCAGTCATCAGGAGATCACAGAGAATGAGTTATTCTGGTAGTTGATAGCTGTGCTTTTGGCTTCATGCTTTTTGGACATAAAACTGGGTGGGTCAATTGATGAATAACTCAGCATGGGATGTTTAGGTGGATGGGTTGCTAGAAACAAGAGTGGGTGGATTGTTAATGTTTATATCTGTAGGTGTGCTGGAAGAAGGAGTCATTAGACACTGCTATTCCCTTTGCTATCCCTTTTTCAGGGTGACAGTTTTCCTGGTTTTCCTGGTGACAGGGGATATACAGGCAGCTATGGCTGTAAGGGCAGCAAAGGTGCAAGTGGACCACAAGGCCCAGAAGTGCCTGGACCAATAGGTCAACGAGGGGATCGAGGAGACCCAGGTCCCCCAGGACAGAGAGGAAGTTGTGGTCTTAGAGGACCTAAAGGTAAGAGCCAAAGGTTATCAGCAAGTTAGGAGGGTCAGCTACAAATTTATTTGAAGGAGACTTTAAAATATATAAGTATTTGTGTTATAGCCTGGCAATTGTGAATATGTAAACTTTCCCAAAAAGGCTCTTTAGAGTGACACAATGGAATAATCTGTTTTGGTTCGCTAAAGAACAAATTATAGTATGTTGAGGTCATCTTGTTCTCTCTATTAGGAGATATGCTGCCCTGTGTGCCCAGCAAACCTGGAGAACCTGGTCCAAAAGGAGTGATTGGTGACCAAGGTATCTATAGCAACACAATGGTTATCTATTATGCCAGTTATTAATATTATTTTGTACAAATTACATTTACATTTGATACATGTTTTGGATTGTCAGGTGTGAGTCTTTAGTCCAGCTTGTTTCACCATAAACTTATGACAGGAACTTAACTAGAATATAAATAATGTTTTTTTTTCCACTTAACTGTATGCACAAAAATAACTTTTCATCAAATGTAAATCATAATAAATATATATTTCTACTTACAAATATGATCTACCATGGAAATCATGAATTCACGAATTTCAAATTATACTTGTACTTTTCTCATCTCCAGCCATAATATATGTGCAATGAAATGTATTTATATTCTGTTCAGGTTTTCCTGGGGAGGATGGTATTAAAGGCCTCCAGGGATTTATGGGACCACCTGGGCCCAGGGGAGTGAGTGGCAACCCGGGAGACCCAGGACCTGTTGGGTGCTCAGGTATGTCATAGAATTACCCTGACACAAAACATTACACAATTTGGTTTGTGTTTGTATTCCGACCTACACTGAAGTTACAAAGATGTGCAGGAACTGTATGTTCTGTAACTGCAGTTTCATAATAGTATGACAAAAAGTCTAAGGATATTTTGCCTGCAGTGGTGCCATCCATAAACTATGTTGCTGTTAAATCGACCATACAACAGGCTTTGCAACCAACATTTTAGTCATTGTGAAGCATCCATGAGGGTATTATCATGACAATGTTTGCATGCAAGCAAAAAAAATCATCTGACGGAATTTTTTTTTACCAAATGCTCCGTGTCACAGGCCCATACCATCTCAGCCATGCATCCCCCTAAGCCCCTAGTTGAGATACCACACAAAAGCAAAACCTGCCGTTTTCATCTTTTTTTTCACCATGAACTAAACGGCTGGCATTATTACCCATTTCATTTAGCCAAAGGCCAGTTAGCACAGATCCGAAGAAAAAATGTTTTTTCTTCGGATCTGCATCAATCTCACAACTGAGCTTTAGTGCCCTCTGTTAATGGAAATCCGTATAATGGCAGAAAACTTTAATCCATGTGGTTGTAATTTTTTTCAACAATTGTGTATGGGGCGCTGTTTGTAAAAACAGCTTCACGAATTTAGAGGTGTCATTTTTTCATAATTTAGCGCAACATTCACACAATTTGCAGATTCAGATTCAGATTCAGATTTTATTTGTCACATACAGTATCATACAAGGTACAACATGCAGTGAAATGCTTT
>JBBPCX010088104.1:0-25877 GCA_037974365.1 Hydrocynus forskahlii | reverse complement strand
AAACACACACATATATATAAAAAATGTCTGGCTTTCTGATCAGCCATTCTCAGTCTGATGAGACAGAGAATTCAAGCAATACAACCCAATATGTGTAGCAGCTGTTCTCAAACTGCACACTCCATGTTTTTTGGTGTTTTTCTGATTCTAACACACCTGACTGGGAGAAAGAAGGCCTTGCTAAGTTGAAACAGGTGTGTTGCGGAAATATGCTGCAAACAGCTGATCCAAGACCATGTGGAAGTGTTTTTATTGCGCTGGGCATCTTGCAAAGTGGGTAAACCACAGGTTTAAGCATTGGGACGTGGCCAACCACTTGTACATGCCAAATAAATCATGACCTCGAGCTGGTGCTCATGACATCTGATGTTATTAAAGTTAATAAAAATGGGGTATCTCACTCTTGAGTCCTGTCGGATTGTTGTCATCATTTCTCGTGTCCACTGGGGGGCAATAAAATACGGCAGTAAATTGTAGTCATTTACTTAATTCTATTCACATTAATGAATTACCAGCACTGTGCAAAAGTCTTAGGCACCTATGCAAATTATTTAAAGCCATTTGCCCAGCCTGTGATAATTAAATGAGTCTTGCTGCTTGCAAAGATAACAGAATAAATGCAAACAAACAAGAAAGCAGTGAAAAGTATGAAGACTTGTTTGTAAAAGTAGTTGATACTGCGTGAGCTGGTGAGGATAACACAGGTTCGGTTCCAGATTCCTCCTCGGCTCCTCCAGCCATTGTTTGGATTTGTGAAACTCAATCAGCAGCTCCTGACTTAATTTAATGAAGGACTGATTGAGTCAAACCAGGTTTCTGATGAAACTACAGTAATACTGGACTTCCACAAGAAACACATTTATATACTGAACACCATGACTATATTTGTATTTATTCGTTTTTTGTTTGATTTAGTACATTTATTAATGTTAAAAAACCACTCACTGCGTATCTGAACAGTTTTTAAATTTTATTTTAAAGACTTCAGTTCTGTACATGTAGATTGAGCTAGTGTCCACTGAAAAGAAAGACAGTAAATAATAAAAACTAGAAATGCAATTATACTGTTATAATTATCAGCACATTATATTTCAGTTCTGAGGCCTGGCCTTGGTTGTTTCCTTTTTGTCTGCAGTTTTATTTTACCGAATCCCAGCTGGCTGGGGCTTGGCGTCAGGAGACAGGAATTCTTTAAGCCACAAGTTGCAGTCGTATATGCCAGCCACTGTTACTGTTACATTTAATGAGCCTGACCGTTACAGAAGCCTCCTATATGCTCCAAAGAGCTCATTATCTGTTGAGGAGCGGAGCTGGGTGAGGCTGTGGTGGCACATCGATGAGTGCGCTTTGTTGTAGGGGTGGTTTCACTTTCTGCATAATGCCTACATTCTCATCTGGGAGAGATTTAGTGACCTCGAGTTAGTTATGCAATGAAAGGGTCTGTCTGAGGCCAGACTCCACCCACTGACATCCTCATTCTCATCCAAACACCAGAGAGAGAGAATGAAAGGGCATGTGTGTGAGTGTATTGTAAATATAAGAGAAAGGGAGAGTGTGTGTTGTTTTTGTATGTTTTACGGGCTGGAATGTCCTGATTATGTAGGAAAAATGGAGAAAAACAAGGTTAAGATTTTGTAATATGCTTTGTATAAAAGCCCTATGTTTCAGTGTCAGGCTTAGAAAATGATGACATAGAAGTACTTAAACAAGTACCCACATGTATTAACGTGATGATGTATGTGTGTGTGTTTATGATTAAGCAAACACACACTATTTACGGATTTAAAACATACTGCTCAGCAAATTAAATTTGATTTTCACAATACTGTTGGTGTACATACAAACATATATATGTATACATGTATACTTCTGGCATCATAGCTTCTGGCATCACATTCCCAGTGTGTCCCAGGGAAGTACGCCTGGTGAACCACGTGGTCATCAGCACCTGAGGCTGATCTGTCTGGTCTGATACCACAGAAGAGCTGCTGCAAATGCCAAAAAAGTTCATGCTGCCTCTGACAGAAAGGCACAGACCAGTCAGAGTGCCCATGCTGACTCTCCACGACAGAAAAAGCCCACACTGAACACGTGAGCCTCAGAACTGGACCATGGAGTAATGGAAAAAGGTGGCCTGGTCAGATGAATCATGTTTTCTTTTACATCATGTGGATGGCTGGGTGGCTTGGGCTCCAAATTTAGCAGATCTCAGTCCAGAAAACAAACTAGTCCAAGATATGGAGGCCTTGCAGGATCTGCTGCTAAAGTCTTGATGTAGATACCACAGCACACCTTCAGAGGTCTTCTTGGTGTAGATACCACAGCACACCTTCATGCCTGTTTTGGCACCACAAGGGGACCTACACAGTACTTGGCAGGGGTTTTTAATGCTGTGTCTGCTTGGTCTATAAGGACACACACACACACAATACATGATATATATATATATATATATGTATATATACAGGACAGTCCCAATGTCCTCACACTGTATGAAAACAAATATGCGTGTGTGAAACTGAAGGCGTGTGTTTGTGAGAGCTGAGCCTTTAGTGCGGTCCGGCAGTGGAAATTCCTTCCATGTGCAGAAGGAACTCAGCTGCTGTAGAAACTCGCTCATTAGTGTCTACATAGTCCACACACAACCACACACACTTCACACACACACACACACTCTAAACAGCACGGGTCTGGGGGCTCCAACAGTGATGACACCCCCAAAGGAATGAACACAAACCTCTGTGTGTGTGTGTGTGTGTGTGTGTGTGTGTGTGTGTGTGTGCGTTTGTGTGTGTGTGTGTGTGTGTGCGCAAAGACAGAGAGAGAGTGAGTGTGTGTGTGTTTAAAGGAGACACGAAGCGTGGAAGTAGGAGGTGGGAAAGGAGTTTCCTGTTGTTGGTGGAGATTTATTTGGGACGGGACGGCGGGAGAGAGAAAGAAGAGACAGACGACAGGAGGAGAGGGAGAAGCTTGTGGAGAGAAAGGGAAGAAAAGAGGAGAGAACACGGCGGCAGTGGAGAAGAGGGAGAGAAAGGGAGACGGAGGGTGAAAGAGAGGAAGCGGATAAAGAGCTGTTAAGCTGTAATCACAGTATTTTGAGGGAAGATGGTTTCGGCTGTGCTTCTGGTGGCTTTTTTGGGCTTGACCTCAGTGTCACAGGCTGATCCTGAAGGAAACAGTACGAGAACCACTGTGTCTGACATCCAGGTAGGGCTTACACATACACACACACACACACACACAGACAATGGTACCAGTTAATACTTAATGCAGTTCTAAAAGAATAACCCGCTGACCTGTCCATGCTCCGCCTACACATTTGTCCATAGCAACCATTGGGAAGTTGGACAAGCTTTGTCAAACATCCCATTCATCCTGCACCTTGTAAAACTTTTGTTCACACCAGCTTGATGCAATGATCTTCTCTACATTAAATTTACATTGACATCATTCACTGTGTTACAAATTAATCATTACTTTTCTCATATTGTAATTAAAATACTTCTTACTCAAACTGTAATTCAATTACTCATTACTTCTTGGGTAAAGTAATCTTGCAGTTCATTCCTTTACTAATCCTTACTGTAGAAATAATTCCGCACCAACTCAGATATACAAGGGAGTCAGACCATAGAATTTTAGTACAAACTGAAGAAAAGAACTAGCCAGTCATTTAAAAGACGCATGCAGTACTGTTACTTGTATTTAAATGAATGAGTCAGGTTTTGTAAACACCTGGAAACAACAGCTGCCTCGAAATTACACCTTCATGCATTAAAATGGAAAAGTTTAAAGAGCTGCCAAGTGATATATCATCGCTGTCAATACAAAACCTTGTATCTTGCATCATTTTCTCTCATAATTTGAAACTGTCAGCTGCTCTTTACACTTTATTCAAATTTCACGATGAACGGCCAATAGAAATGGTCTAATACTACTTGGGATTAAATCTCATCAGAGGTTAAGAATGTTAATTCCTTCTCCTGTAAATCTCCTTCGGAGATGCAAGGTTTTGGTCCAACAGTGTTATATATTTTAAAAAGCCTTGTTGAATGTATTTTCAAGGCCCACATCCAAGCACTAAAAGGTATTTTGTGAACCTTGAACAGTAAGACAGCTTATGACAAGGCAAGTCTCCATTGTCTAGACTATGTTTACTCTGAGGACTGGAAAGTGAGTATGCTAACAGTATTTATCCAGTACAGAAAGCTCCTTAATTAAAAAAAAAAGTATAGAGGCACTTCAACAACAAGCCATATTTGTTGACTGCAGTAGCTGTTGTCTTGCAGAATGATGGTCAGAGAGGGAGAGGAGACACTCCGGACATCGAGGAGCCCGAGCCCGAGCCCGAGCCCGAGCCGACGGCCGCTGCGTCCGACTTGGAAAACACCTACAACTACGTGTGTGCGTCCACAAATAACTTCACCCATCATTAAACCAGCAAAGGCATGCCCATTCTCATACTGAGCAGGCCCTCACAAACCACACTCTATATGCAAATCAGTCCGGCCCTGTCTCTCACATTACCCGTCATGAACATACTGCTTGCATCAGAACCTCCTGGAATGTTCTGTACTGAAGCTGATAAGGATTTGCAGGAACCAGCATATGAAGCTGTTAAAATAACAGGTTTTGTGAAAGTAACAACCCCCCCACCCCACTGAGAACACACTGAAAAATGCTACTTTCTGCAAATAATTTCCATTTGCTGAGTAGGGGTGCAACAATGCATCAAAATATCATGATAGTGCAATGCAAAAATATGACAGTATGGATTGTGCAGAAGAAGCACTAGATTCATTATGATATTTGCATTGATACTAGTGTTAAACCACCCATGACACCTCCAGCCTTCCAGCTCTAGGCTCATTAAATTGTGCCACAACTGAATATGGTCATTATTTTTCTCCATTTAAATGTCATTATTGTGAATGAAATATTGTTGATGCTCTAAGTGTAAGTGTAAATAAGTACATTTTTAAGGACAATCCCTGTTTTAAATTTAACGTTCTGGGAGAAAATGTGGCCTGTGCAAACGTTATGGCACCTTTTTATGTTGTATGCTTAATTGTTTTCCTGATATGTTAGGCGTGTAATAGTACAGTCGACTTGCAGTTCGGTTCGATAGACAATGCATCATGGAGAACAAGCACTGTAATAATTATGATATTTGCATTGTTTCTAGTGTTAAATCAGTGTTAAACCACCCATGACACACCCAGCCTTCCAGCGCTAGACTCGTTAGTAAATTGTGCCACAAGTGAATCATTATTTTTCTTTATTTAAATGTCGTCACATATTGTGAATGTATAGTGAACCGTGAGACCTAACAACAAATCAGAAACAATAAAACATACAACACAAAAGGTGCCATAACATTTCCCCGCCAATCTGTTCAATTCAAAACAGTTATTGTGCTTAAAAATGTTGAGGGCATGTACTTATTTACACTTAGAACATCAACAACACATGTCATTTGAGCCTGGGGAACCCAAACTGCTGCATACATCTGTATGCCATTAGAGAAAAATGATTTTCCCCTTATTCCAAATGGAGTGAACAACCAGGGCATGCAGTAATATAGCAAATAAGAAACAGAATACAAATAATAAAAATGCAAAAAATAAAAGCAAAATAAAAAATTCATTGTTTTGGAAAAAAAAAAATTAAAGTACATGCTAATATAAAAGTAATGTGCTGCTAGTTTGCTCCACATCTCTGGTGCATAAAAACCAGAGGCTGCTTTACTACCCCTTATAAAGGCTCATATGTATGTGAAATGTTTCCTTTGTGTCCTCCAGTGTCCAGACTGGCAGCGATGGACCAAGCCATTCATAAGCTGAACGTGGGTCACTACACGCTGGACGTCAAGGTGATCCAGCTGCAGGACAGGCTGACCCGGCTGGAGAGCAAAGTGACTGAAGTTGAGGAGTCCATCGAGCACGTCTCGGCCTACTGCAAGGACAACCGCAAAGAGATCGGCCGTCTGGAGGGTGCGGGGCTTTACTTTTCCTTCTACTTTCCTTAACTGAGCGATGAGCTGCCTAGAACATTCGCAGGAATCCTGTTCAACTCAATTAGAATTTATAATGCACTCAGAATACACCGAGAGAGCCTACAAACGGGATACTTCAACCCAGTGCCGGCATCAAGGGGGGGGGGGGCATTCGAAGGCATTGTCCCCCCGCGTGTCACCAGGCCCCCCATAGCAGGAGCGGAATGGCAATCTGTGCGTTCTGGAAAAGTCCAGAATGGCCGTCCGGTGCACGGCCGTCGGCCTGAGATCATATGATCAACCTGACACTTATGATTGTTTACAAGAGTGTGTTTGCCACACTCCATAAAAAAACGTACAATCTGTTGCTTTATTGTCCTATAAAGTGGCTATAAGTCATTTCAGCTACACTGAGCAACGTGGCACAAAAAAGCAAATGGGCAGTGACAGAGCCGAGCTACGTGGGAATGCATAACTTGTGGGCAAATGCGTGTATTGGGCGATACATTAATGGGCCAGACGTGCAAATATTTAAAAATATTATATATATATATAAAACGTGCTAATTTCAAATGGTATTCATTTACTGCAATTGAAAAAATGCATACTATTAACTTTGATCGGGTATTAGTGTGGTGTTATATTCAAAACAGAGTTAGCAATAGATTTCCAATAGTGCTTGCCACATACATTGGCATTCCAGCAAAAATATGCTGAAACCTTTACAAGTTTTTTTAATGACCTAGCACTGATTTTAGATACGAGTGGCGGTTATGTAATGAGAACTAATGAAACGTCTAATGGAGTGGAATGGTATTCCACAGGAAACAAGAGGCCTCTAATGGTAGCCAATGAGCCAATTCCAATTCAGATTCAGTCTTATTGGTTCTAATGGAGGGAAGGCATTGCTTGCTTCAGCTGTATGTCAGGGTGAGACTGAATGATAAAATAGGTAGTTAATCATGTGCTCCAGCTTCTAAATGGGATTTTGGCCTGGCTTATCCAACCTTGCAGTGGTTGCTAGGAACACAACAGCGCGCAGAGCATGAGTCAAGCAGTACTGGGCATAAGCTATTGAAGGCTGTGGTTCGCCAGTGACCCTGTCTGACCCAAAGCTGTGAGCTCACTGCCAAAACTCAAAACAGTCGAGGGCAGTGTTCCACAAAAAATAACTATCCAGTGCACTGACCAGCTGAACAGAGAGCGGAGGAGGACACAGTATGTGGTTATTTCCGCAATACAGGCCTCTACAGCAATCCATGACTGGACCCTTATATAAGCTTGTAAGAACAAAAAGCAGAGTGTTGAAGTGTTAGTGATACTCCTCTAAGGACCCAGACCCTTGTGGCCCTCACATAGACTGTACTGGGGCAGCTGGTGGCCTAGTGGTAGTCTCAAGACGACCAGTGGCACCACTGAGGTGCCCTTGAACAAGGTACTGTCTCCACACACTGCTCCCTGGGCGCTGTGCTCTGGCTGCCTGCTGCTTCACTTGGTGAACGGGTTAAACACACTGTTCACACTGTGTGCTGTGGTGTGTTCACATATTACAGAATGGTCACTTTACACGGACTGTCCACTGAAGTGATGTTTTTTTCTTTCTTCTCCAGGCTGTGTAAAGGGCCAGAAGGTGGGCAACAAGTGCTTTCTGGTGTACCGGACGTACGAGACGTACGCGGGAGCATCCCAGAAGTGTCAGGAGCGAGGCGGGCGCATGGCCATGCCCCGGGACCGTCGAGAGCAGGAGGCGCTGGCTGATTATGTGAAGTCCAAGTTCCACCCAGGGAACTGGCCCGTGTGGCTGGGCATCAACGACCTGCGCTCGGAGGGTCTTTACCTGTTCGAGGACACCACACGCGTCACCTACTTCCAGTGGAGGAAGCACTTCTTGTCCAGCCAGCCGGACGGCGGCAAGCGGGAGAACTGTGTGGCCATGTCCTCCGATGATGGCGACTGGTGGGACAACTACTGTGACCGCCGCATGTACTACCTGTGCGAATTTGACGCTTGACCTTTGGTCTCTGACCATGTAGCCAAACCAGTTAGAAGTGAGGAGTCGGAGTTACAGCATTTTCTTTATGTAAAGGTATGAGGAGCAGCTATCCAGTGTTGTTTACTTGCAGTTGTCGCACATGTAGCTTCTGAGGAAAAGTATTCTTTTATTATGATAACCAAAGGGTTCTTGAATACCCTGGGAGGATTAAAACTGTTATTTAATTTGAATTAATCAGAATCTTTTTGCTTTTTTATTCAAGATGTACAATTACTTTTGGTACAGGTGCCAATCCATATATCTATGTGTCTATCTATCCATATATTATATAATATATACACACATATATATATAGATAGATAGATAGATAGATACATAGATATAGATGTGTGTGTGTGTGTGTGTGAGTGTAAAATGTCATTTAAATTGATATATTTACTAAGTAACTATTCCCCCATCCTGCCCCCTTATCAAAGTGGCTTGTACACACATCCAGGCTCAAATACTTTATGATGCCTGCTATAAATTGTGGTAGACCAAAATTAAAGTCTTGCCCAAAACCAAAACCCAAAGTGTTCGATTTCTGTTTTGTGGGGAGTTTTCTTCGGTCAGAGTTCATTTGGACAAAAACCGAAAGTGGCTTAAGGGGTTTAGGTGTTTGAAAAAGTTATTTTGAGACATGAGAATCAAGACATTTTAACATAAAATATTACAAATCATTTTGTGTATGGAAAACAGGCTCATTGTTGCTCAGACTAGGACGTCTAGGACCTTGCACACGTCGCAGGCAAAGAAATCTCCACCAGCGTAACACATTTATTAAATCAGTTCGTTTATTCTTCATTAACGTGTTAGTAAACAATCCTTCACATCACCAAGAGTGTCATCCCGCAGATGGGGTCAATTATTACAAATAAAACGATCTACCCCACCACAAGATGAGATGAATATGAAATGACTGTATTGGAGGTCAGGCAGGATAAACCTCTCCATCTGTGCAGGCGAGTGTGCGTCTGCAGACTCCATAAAGAAGAAGTGGACCAGAGGGTGTGTAACCATCTCAGAAGCGACTCTTCTGGCTGAGCTGGAGTTGCTTCATCATCCGCACAGTCTCTGGTAGAGCTGTCTTGCTTTCTGGAGTCAGCAGAATTCCTATGCACTCGTCAACACACACTCGGAGGCAGATGAACTGATAAGCGGTTCTCTGTACTGATGAGGTCCTGGGGGCCACGGTCAAAAACGTTTTCCTCCTCTTCAGTCGGCTGCGTGTGGGGGTTGCGAGGGCATTCCCTCCAAATTCAACTCAAAATGAAGTCGATATTTATGCAGTTAATGCTTCGTTTGATTATTCTGATGATCAAAAGACAGTGTGCATTATTAATATTTTGATGATTAGGGTAAAAGTGGGCAGGTTTGGGTTTGGGGAACAGGAGTCGAGTTATTCAGCAAAGCTGTGATTCCAGCAAATCTTCCATCTTGGATATTAAAGTTTGGAATTAAGACTATATTTAAATATGTAGAATTTTTTGCCAGGGTTCTTTCTTGCTTTTGATTGTGTAGAAAAAGTGGTTCTCAAACTCTGGTGGTCTGCATTTTTATTCTAACCTTATAGGTGCTCTGATGAATCTGATTCGAACTTCTGAAAGGTTTTTAGAATAACAGGATAATGATATATGATCATAATGAGCTGCTGGACTGAATTAGCATTAATGCTAGGGTCACTATTGAGGACCACATTTTTGAGGTCCTCAGTAGTAACTGAGTTGGGTTGGAGCGAAAATGTGGACTGTCTAAAGGGCCCTGAGGACCCGTTCAAGAACCACTGGACTAGATTGACTGCTGGATTAGCATGCATAAAATTAAGCCTCGCCTAACTTTTTCAGCCAAATTCGTCGAGCCAGATTCAACACTGGCATTGACAGAACCAACATGTGCCTTAGAAAATGAGTGGAGCTCTTTTCTCTCGGATTAAGATTTGTTTGCTCGCATACAATCTTTCTTGGAATCCATGTGAATAATCTAATAATCTATCTGTTTCGTAAGCAATGTGCTTCGTATTTGCCAGAAAACCATATTTGCTATTGTGGCACGGCTCAAGCTAAAGCCGCTACTAATGCTGGATGTGTAAAGAAGAGTGATGTAAACAAACGCCCATAATTCTCATAGTGAAGTGAACATTCCCTAAGATTCTCCTGAACTCGTCTGAACCTGATTAGGCCCCTTGAAGGGCCTGAGAATCAGCCACTGCACCGAATTAGATGTGTTAGAGCATGGAGAGAATTAAACTCTGCTACACGCTCCTAAAAAGCTCTAAATCCTTCTGTAAAAGAAAAGAAAAAACACTTAAGTACACGTGGCTGATTTTCCAGACACGGCCCAGCACTGAAAAAGATTTTTATTGCAGACACCCTACTGACAGTGTCGTTTTGTCCAAAATTCAGGATAATCTATTACCTCTTACGCTGGCCCACGTTTCAGTCCCTCAGTCGAATAACTTGCATATTAGTTTCACAGTAGTTACTCATATTAGTTACTGAATACGAACTGTAATATTTCATAGTAGTTACTGAATACGAACTGTAATATTTCATAGTAGTTACTGAATACTAAATGTATAATAAGGCTTACTGGAGTTTACTGGACCACTAAATGAAATAATACTATGAATGATAAGACTGGAACAAGGCCCTCCAGGGTTGGACCTCTTGCTGAGACCCTCACTGTTTTCAAATGGCAACTGAAGACTCTCATCCTCACTGAGCATGAAGGATAACAACTACATGTTCATGTCATAAACTGACTTAACCAATACAAAAAAAGTCTTCTGGTCCTGAACAGATAGGTCCCTGATGCACTTATTTAATCTCTGGTAGAATCTTCTTAATTTTAAGTCTCGGTTTACTAGTATAAGGAATGTGTTTTTGTGGACTACAAAGCACAGATGTACGTCGCTGTGGATAAGAGTCTGCTAAATGCTGTAAATGTAATCGTAAATCCATGTGTGTCTAAAAATGTGTCTAAATTTCAGACACCAAACATTTCTTGGCTGATTGACTGCACTTGTGTTGGGGGGGGTTGGGGGCTGGGGGGGGTGGAATCGGGGAAGTTGGTTTTACTACCAAACATTTGCTTTAAGCACAAGCCGTAGAAGTTAAGCAGAGGCCGCAAGGGCGGCCAAGATGTGTTCCACCGAGGGCCGGTCCACTGGGCTCTGACTCTGGTAGGAAAAGATCGCTGCGCCTCCCTCATCCAGCACGAAATCACCACCCATCTATCAGAGAGAGAATAAAAGAGAGATTGATGGTGAGTGCAAGAATGAAATAAAGACAACACGAGCAGTGCAATAACAAGAGAGAGAACAAGAGAAAACATGTTTTTCTTTCAGCTAGTGTTAAGCAACATTTCCAGGGAATTTTGTTTGCTTGGGATTACGGGAACCTGCTCCTTTGGCATGAGCCGCGTTCCTGAAAAGATACAAGCCCGATAGGCTTCGGATTTAACCAGCAACAGACCCGTCCCTGCGAAAACAGCGAGCTTGTTCATCCGCATGTCATTTGGGCTGATATAGTGTAAACTACCCAGCACATCACTGCACGCAGGTCCATGGAGGATGGAGAACATGGAAGTGCTTTGCTTGTCCTAGACCTCCATAATTGGTGTAAAAGTTGTTGTCAAAATGTTAAAGTGAACATGTTAAATTTTAAAGTGTACCTGAAAAATGTCTTCAATAAACTGCGGGGGGACCTGAGGAAAACTCTGCGATGACACGTGGTACTCAGAGTAGCGCAGCATGTTGTTGAATTTCATCACTTTAGTAAAGGAGGAGCCCAGAGAGAACGCCTGGTAGACCTGAAACAGCAGAGGAGACACATCGAACACAAATTCCACTACATCAGGCATCCCTGAACTGAATAACTGGGCGTTTTTTATGTTGTGTGTGTGTGTGTGTGTGTGTATATATAGTATATGTATGTGTGTGTTTCAGAAACAGATACAGAGGAAATTGTTTATGTTACGACTGCACAGTCACACAGAGAACAATATAAGTCTTAATAAATCCAATAAAAAAAGCCTCTATACACAATACACTGTGCTATGTTATGGCTTCTTCTAGGTGTTAATTGCTATTTTCCAAAGAATTTGAATGTAGAATGTCCTTTTGGTTGACTGATCACACCAGAACTGCCCTGGACAAGTTCTAGACCACCAAATGAGGTGTCACAGCTATCAGACCGTGGAGTGGTGTGTGATTTTTGACCTTTCTGACCTTACGCTCAGGGTCGAGAACCATGTCGAACCCGTAGCCCGTCTGAGTCAACCAAAACTCCGCCCCCTCCAGGGAACCATAAGAAACAATGAGGACCCGCACCGACTGAGCCTCTAGGAGAGCCTGAGCGAGAGATACAGAGAGGAAGCTTTCTTGGCACTAACCGCCACCAGAAAATGTTCCAAAAGGAAATGAAACTCCACAGATTTTTGCCGACCGGTATACATCGCACAGCAGGGCTCTGCCAGAGAATGCAGTGAAACATGGAAAGTATCAAAGGGAAACAAAGGATCAGCTGACCCTTTGCTGACAAAGGGTCAGCAAACGTCCAGAAAAAGAAGAGCATAGCGGTAAAAAAAATAATGACTAAAAATAAACAAAAATAAATCGGGCTTGATAGATAAAAACAAAAATAGCTCAAATTGGTCTCTGATATCAATATCAGTTTGAAGGAGTAATAAAAATCTGATAACCTTTGATATACTGTATGTTTATATATGCTTTACATTTTGTCATTCACTTTATATATACACCTGGTGATTGTAAACGCACTAGAAATGCTCGAGACGCTCCACAGGGGGACATTCTGGACTGCAGCTGCGTCAAAGGGCAGCAGCCAATCAGCAGCAGGGAGAAATAAATAGCGTTCTCGGATTGGCTACTTTAAAATTTCCTGCCTGTGAATACAGTGGTATTTCACCATCCCAAGACGTCTTTCTTTGTGTTTCTCTCCACAGTATTAAAACACTTAGTTATTTTTTTATATGGAAATGTAGCTGAATTTCTTAATAATGTAGCACTAAAATGCATGAAAAATGATATACTGCCACGAAAAAAGCTGTGACGACCGGGCCTCATCCACCATGCCTCCTCGTCATCATGCTGGTTGTTTATGTTTGGGCGGGTGCTTAGCAAACCAGCACGAGGATGAATGGGCATGGCGGATGAGGCCCGGATGTTTATGTTACGACTACACAGAGAACAATGTAAAAACCTCTATACAAAATACACTGTGCTATATACACAAATGTTGAGGTATTAATACATAGAAAAATAATTGACTGTTGTGTGATTTATGGTGATTTGGAGCTGCTCATTACACAAGTCTGTTATTACACATAATACATATAGTAAGAAATAATTTGTATGCATCACTGACTGGATATTCATTGTTACTACTAAATCTGTGTGGGAAAAATTAAATGATACATTGACCTGGCCCTAAAATAAATAGAGTAATTTCATGATGTCAGCCCTGGTCAGTATGCATTCCTGTACTCTCTTTGATGAGCAGTACTCATACCTTGCTGGCCTGAAGCTCAGTCAGGTGGTCTCGTCACGGCAGTCATGCGAAATGCCTGAGCAGGACCAGCAGGAGTTTCTGTCCTTTGCCCAGGTACTGACCCAGAGAAACAGTCCTACACACACACACACACACACACACACACACACACACACAACACACAACACACAACAAGACTTCTTTATGTTATGTGAGTGATGTGGGCATCTCATAAAGTGCCAGGCAATTAAAATGCATGATTAACTGTCATAAAATGTTTAATCAATACAAAGTTCAGCTCAGAGAGACGTTTCATTTATGTAATTCAGAGGTTCGGTGTGAGACGATTCATTGTGACGAAGTTTTAAGTTCTTTACAGTGATGGTGAATGGAACCTGGCGCCATGATGTCTACAAGGCAAATACAGCCATTTGTTTTATTATCTAACCCCACCAGTGAACCTACACATGTCTTTTGAATGTTCCTTTGGAATGAGGATGATGGTAAAAAAGTGATAAATCTTAAATAACTCTTTTATTTGGGGACTATTTTGCCTCACAATGCCCTGCATGTATCCCAGCACCATGAATGGGTTTGAAAAATATGGTATAGTCCAAAATCTTTCCAAACTATTATAAACAACATTTCAGGCATCAGACAGCACATTTGTAGTATTTCATGAAAGAACTTTCTGTGAGGCATTAAACTCTGGTTCCATCTACCATCACTGTTATTCTACGTACACGTAAAGGTATAAATGTGAAATGACCCTTGTAACTTCAGCAAGTTCAGCATGAGTGCTGTGACCTTAAGAAAACAGTATTTTTGTAGCTTAGTTTCCATATATGGACCACAACATGCCTGGCGTCTGTTTACCAAAAAAAATGAGCATTAACAGAGCTAAATGATCTCAGATTTGCATCCTGTAATTAACTTGCTTATGTGGTTTCTGCCACTGTATGACGCACTCTCTTCTATATACATAGACAGCGGTTTGGCCAAAAGACAGCTGCTACGAATGCTTTAGCTATATGATATACTTCGGTCCATTATATGCTAAGTGAGCCAGTCTCTGTTTCTTATATCATTTGTTGTTATGTGTATGTCCATGAATTGCATGTGTTGATCTGTGCTAGCACCTGTTTGGATGAGCAGCACCAGTCAGTTTTTAAAGCGGATTTCAAGTATGAAAAGGCGAGAAGCTGACCAGACGATACAAACCGCCCCCGTTACGTTCCAGTCATGGTCAGATTTAACGTGTGGCCAGTGCAGTGTGTAACACTCACTCTTTAGTTCTGGCCTAGGTGAGCTGCAGGTCAGGGTTTAGAGTGCGCACTGGTGGAACAGCAGAGAGGGTCCAGTCACTCATCTGGGTCTGAGAGTCCAGACGGCTCAGAAACCCATCCCACTCTGCCTGTCAATCAAAGACAATACATTCTGAAACCCCTCCCATTCAGTACAACTAAACACAGACGATATACTCAGAAACCCCTCCCACTCTGCCTGTCAATCAAAGACAATACATTTAGAAATCCCTCCCTTTCAGTACAACTAAACACAGGCGAAATACTCAGAAACCCCGCCCACTCTGCCTGTCAATCAAAACACATTCAGAAACCCCTTCCATTCAATACAACTAAACACAGGCGAAATACTCAGAAACCCCTCCCACTCTGCCTGTCAATTAAAGATAATGCATTCAGAAACCCCTCCCACTCTGCCTGTCAATTAAAGATAATGTATTCAGAAACCCCTCCCACTCTGCCTGTCAATTAAAGATAATACATTCAGAAACCCCTCCCATTCAATACAACTAAACACAGGCGACATCTTCAGAAACCCCTCCCACTCTGCCTGTCAATCAAAGACGAGACATTCAGAAAGACAACCCAAATCCACCTGACCTGCAGCTCGACAGAAACACCGAAGAAACATCACAGCGGTGAAGTCACTGGCATGATGTTATTCATGATAACCTAACCTAGAGTGAGCCTAAATAATGGTAACTAATGCAATAACAAAATGCTAAGTACATTATACTATATACAGTCAAGTCTGTGTATTGAGTATCACATACTTCCAGCTGCAGCAAGTCTTCAACCCCGTCCCGGACTTCCGCATTTCTAATGGAAAAAACAAGAAAAAAACAATAACTGAAAATGTGACTCCTCTCAGTAATATTCAGTCAATATAACTGAGGAAACACCATATATTTGCATTTGCATTTTAGGATAATCTCTGCTCCAGTCATCTTGGCAATTTCAGCATTTTCATCAACTAGATTCAAATGATGCTGAAGTTTCTTCATTCTTACTGAAAGTGTTGCTCCCACAGGCTCTCGGCTTCTCCCCTGGCTTTCACAGACAGACTGAAAAACATCAAACCAAAAAAGTGGACACAGTTAACGTGAAGTCTTGGACGGATGCTGAATGAAGGGAAATGCAGAACGCAGCTTTACCTGCTGAAGAAATTGCCACCTGCTGCTACAAAGCCCATCAAAGAAAGGAGCTTCTGTTTAGCAATGTCTTGTTGAGCTCCACCTGAAATTACATGTCACAGAAACCCTTATGAAAAAGACAGATGGGGTTTTCTCCAGGATTCTGTTAGAAATTCTATAGAAAATTCAGACCATTCCCCAAGTTCACTACAGAATACTGTATATGTTATATACTATTATAGGAGGCAAATATTTTGATGATATGACAATGATTATTATAATTATTATTTTAATCGTTTAGTATATGTAGTACATACATAAATAGCAAACACTATTTGTACAAAAGTATTGGGACACCTGACCATTCCATCAACAGGGACTTCAATGACATTGCATTGCATTTAATATGGAGTTGGTCCCCCTTTACAGATATAAGAGCTTCCACTCTTCTTGGAAGGCTTTCCACAAGATTCTGGAGTTTCTGTGGGAACTTGTGTCCATTCATTCTCTAGAGCATTCTTGAGTTCAGACACTGATGTTGAACGAGAAGGCCTGACTCACAATCTCCATTCCTGTTCATCCCAAAGTTGCTGGATGGGGTTGAGGTCATGACTCTGTGTGGGACAGTCAAGTTCTTCCACACGGAACTCATCCAGCCATGTCTTTATGGAGCTCGCTTTGTGCACTGGGTCACAGTCATGCTGGAATAGAAAAGATTCTTCCCAAACTGTGTCCACATAGTTTGGTGTTGGCCAAAATGTCTTGGTCTGCTGAAGCATTAAGATTGTCCTTCACTGGAAGTAAGAGGCCAAGCCTGAAAACCAGGAGAGTCCCAATACTTTTGTCCATAAAGTGTATATATGTATGTGTGCGTGTGTATAAACAGATATGTGGGCTTTTACAAACACCATTTGCTGCTGTAGCGGTGTACAGGCTCATCTAAACACAAAAAGTGTATATATACGCATTTTCTGTAAGGTAAGAACAACGAGGAAACAGTTCATGAAAATATTAAAGCTCCAGAAACAGGACATGACTCGCTTCCAAAAAAAAATGTGGACACTTTTAATAATCTGAATCCAGCTTAATTAATACAAATTAATACACAGTTTTACTAGCTTTATACTGGAATTTCCACCTTAAATGGTGCAACAAATCCATTCTTGTGCCTTGTAATGTCCATGCAAGACACTATTGAGCTGCTGCACCATTTAGGGTGGACCAGAAAACTGGAAGCAGAAGGTGGAGAGTGAAGTGTCTGCTGGTCCTCAGCTGGGCTGTTTAACTAGCAGTCCGAGACACAGACTCACCCTCAGTCAGATCTCTCTCCACATGCTCGAGCAGAGCGCGTCCCCTGCTCTCCAGCTCCTTCAGAGCTTTAACCAGCACGTCTTCATCCACAGAGCTGGACATGGTGGACCTCACACCAGACTTCCAGCAGAAACGCTTCACAGCTGGACTTTGTCCTCCACGGGACTCTTTACACGCCTCCTAGCGGCCGCAGGGTACAACTGCAGCTCCCCACGATATTTCGACTTAATTGATTATCGACAAAATTTCATGTTACACTATTCCTTACAGCCAATAAAACCAAGACATACATTTAGTGCCACAAATTTATATTAATGAGGCGACAGTCAATGCACCCGGTGGCGCAGTAGTTAGGGCATTGCCCCTGCGATCAGAAGGTTGTGGGTTTGAATCCCAGGACTACCAATGGCACCACTGAGGTAACCTGAGCAAGGAACCGTCCCCACACACTGCTCCCGGGTGCTGTGTTCACTTGGTGAAAGGGTCAGGTGTAGAGTAAAATTTCAAAGTGGTCACACTGTGTGCTGTGTTCACATGTGACAAAAAGGTGCCTTTTAGATTTTATACTGTTTCTTTATGCACATTTTCCCTTTTATATTTCAACATTTTCCCTTTCATATTTTTAAGATTTTCGACCTTTCTTAAAATATTTATATTTTCCTCATAAGATTCTGTGTACATTGCGCAGCTTCTTGCATTTTATCTTTTGACTTCTTTTCTCTCTACGTGTTGTACTTTTTGTAAGAGGCACCAAGAGAAACTCCTCGTATGGGTAAAGCTACTGAGCAATAATCTAAATTATGATTTTCAAAATAATATTAAAGTTGCAACTTCTGTTATCATGCAGTAATATATGATTAATACACAAATTTGCACTTCTATACTTGGTTGACTATGTGGCCTGTGCAAAAGTACTGGCACACCTGGTCAAATGACATTTTGCTAGGGGTAGGTGGGGGGGGGGCACTAAATGTGATCCACTTTTTTCTTCTTCAACGCATGAAAAAAACAGCGATTTAATAGCAGATGTGCACTAAATTCAGCCAAAAAGGTTTTCTCTGTAGATGAAGAAACTTACCTAAAACACATCAACACATTATGTGACTTGATTAGTGTGCCCAAACGTTTGCACGAGGCTGCATGCACACGTGAAGGCTTCAGACCTGACGTATTACATAAAAGCCCAAAACAGCTATGTGAAGACAAAAAAGGTGCATTTATTGAGAAAACCAGTTCAGTCTTTCAATCTCATGAGTTTTATTGACTCTGGATTAGAATGCGGCTCTTCAAAAAAAAAAAAAATAGAAGAAAAAAATCTCCATTATTCAAGTTTCATTTCAGGATGAGACAATGTGAGGCTCGTCAAGGAGCTCATTCCAACACTCTGCTCCCCAAACCAATACTCAGATATGAAGATCTCCACCACAAGAAAAAGAAACCTGCTTCAAACACCAAATGTCAATGAAATGTTTCAAGTCAAGCAGTTCAAAGGCGAAATAAAGCACAGAGAACGAGTCTCGTTCCAACCAAGGTGTCGCCCGATCGCCCAGGTTCACAGTAGAGAGACATAAAACAAATGTTGAAAGAGGAGGATCTGGCAACTCACGCTTCTCCATCACTCTCCACATTCAAACATAGAGGTAAAATGACCCGGTGCACCCAGACGAGGCAGGAAAAGAACACTTTCCAAAGAATAGAATCAACACAGATCAAAATATGGCATGAAAACCTTGTCTAACTGCCCGTTTCCCCAAACGAAAACACCTTGAAGACTCATTTCTTCTATAATCAAGTATTTGGGATCAGTAAGTGGTCGCCAATCTCCAGACCCAGAGAGACCTGCATATATAGGTATATATTATATTTTCTGCATATTTTCATATCTATCACTACTCTATCACACACCCCACAACCTTATTTTCAAGCCCTTTATGAGAAGAATCAGGTGGAAAAACCAAATGGGTCGAGCATGAGGGTCTCTGTTTGCCACCCCTGCTTAGAATTGATAGCGAATTAAAACATGATTGTCACAAAATCTGAAAAATACAGGCCTGAACAGGACAGAAAAGGTTTAAGTGTGGTTATTTCATTTAATTCTCATAAACGAAACCACTGTGGGGGGTGGGGGTAAAAAAAATAAAAAATAAAAATGCATATTTTTTGTTGGGGCGATGCCCTCAGAAAAGAAAATACTGTTTAAGACTCGAAGGAGAATTGGTTCGCCATCCTTTCCCCATTCTGATGCAGCTTTTCTTAAATGGAAGACAGAATCAATATAAATCCAGGAGAGAGAGAGAGAGAGAGAGAGAGAGAGAGAGAGAAGAGGGACAGGACGAGGCTCCATTAGGACTTTTTGGGACAGTGGGAGGAGGAGTCAGTGTTCAGGACTTCGATCATGGTTCTAGTGAACTGGAATGTTTCTGCTACGGATGGAAGGTTCTGGTACCAACTTGGCAAGCTGGAGAAGAGAGAAAGAGGGGAAGAAAAGTGGATGCTGTTAGAAAAAGAATTTGTTTCTGACATTCATCAGGGCTGGAACCTTCTAATATACCAGATACTGGTTCACGATTCATCGTTATTATTTTATTAATTATCTATAGCTGTTTTTTGGCAAAAGGAACCGCGCCGTGACACAAAAGAATGTTTTTCCCAGTACAAATGAAGCGAGTCGTACCCGAGCCGTACCCACGCTGTCACGACCGTGCTCGATGGCAGGGCCAAACTCAGGCCGCAGCCAAGCTGTGTCACTGCTCTTTGATTGGTTGAAATGTTTTCATGACCACAGACGGACTTCATAAGAGTTCATTTTTTTACTGTCCAAGTGAGATACAAACTAACAACTGGGAAGGCAATGAAGTACAAGCACCACTGTCTGTTTGGGCTGAAGATACATTTCAGTGGGACTTTTCTGACACTGTGAGAAATGCAAATGTGTACCAAGACCTGAACAAGAAAGCTGGGTTAGGCTTTCAAAAAAAGCTAAGAAAATAACAAAAGATTTTCTGACAGAAATCTTAATCCTCATTGGTAAAACGTTGCCTGTGATGAACTGAACACACAATTTACAGTGAAAGGTGATGCAGTGCGGGCTGGGTTCACATTAATCTGGCATTCTCACTGTGTGTTTGACCTACACTACACTTCATTGAAAAGAACCAAAATACTTCACTTTAATTTTGGTATTTGGCATTTTAATATCAGTGGTGGTTGCAAATGTTTCTCTCAGTCATATTGTACAAACTGATGGCTTTCGTTTGCCTTCATCAAATGCCACAATTGTTCATGTAGCTCTAAAAAATGTGAAGCTTCTATTGTAACGATGAAATCAGGGCCATCACATTCAACCGTTTTCTTATTCTGAACCATGAGTGGTCAGATGGTATTACAATTTCTAATTTCTTATTATATATTTGTTATTATATTCTTATTTCTTATTAATTTATCTGACAACTGATCATTGCCAGTGTAATGAAGTTATTTTTTAAATAAATTCCTTTTAATAAAAGTACTTATGACAGCAATTATTTAATTTAAGTTTTTACTTTAAATATGGTAATTTATTTAAACTATTTCACACAGTGATATAGAAAGAAACCTGTTATGTTTTGAGCACAGACCTCTTTAAGTTCATCCAGTTTTTTGCGGTTTTACTGAAGCGGTCCGGGCTGGGTGTGGTCATGGCCTCAAAGTCCACCAGCTAAAAGATAAGGCATATCTATTCATCACATGCACAACAACACAATTACAGTACTGTTTAAAAGTCTTTGGCATCGGAGTAAAACATATTCAAAAACATTTAGATAGGCAGTGATATTTTATTCACAAATTACTAAATAAAATTAATATGAATAAATACAATCAACATTATACAGTAAACAAATGTTCAGTATATCAGTGTGTTCCTTGTGGAAGTCCAGTATTACTGTAGTTTCCATCAGAAACTTGGTTTAACTCAATCAGTCCTTCATTAAATTAAATCAGGAGCTGCTGATGGAGTTTCACAAATCCAAACAATGGCTGGAGGAACCGAGGAGGAATCTAGAACCGAACCTGTGTTCTCCTCACCAGCTCACACATTATTCTAATGTTAAATTTGCTGGCAGAAAGACACATTTGTTACCACGCTGAGAAAAATGGATTTAAACTATTTGGATAAGTGTCCATGTGGAGTTCTCTCTAATAGTCTTGCTCATGTGGCTTCTAGCCGTGTACGACATACTGATTTCTAACAAGGTTAAATATGTGCGGAATATGTGACTGGGTTAACTCTATGTATTAAGGTGGACAGCAGGCTACAGAATTTAACTTTACCTTTCCAGACGGTATTCTGCCTACGACCTCTTTGCCACTGGCCATCAGTGCACCCATCACCACAGAGTAGGCCACAATACTGAGAGATAAAAGCACAGAAAAGCATGGGATGGGCATAAGCACCAACACTGACAATCTGTCCTAGAAAATAAAGTTTGTCCACAGAAAATGTAACAGTAAGTATAGATGTCCCTCTAGGTCTAAGGGAAACATTGGGACTGGTCGTAACGATGTTTCAATATGAATCCGGCCACCCCTGCAACGTACTGCAAATCTAAAAACAGCATGTTGTGTTCCATCCATTCATCTAGTATCTGAGCCACTCTTCCTAACCAGGGTCACGGGGAAGCTGGAGAAACTGGACATCTCCCGTTAGCATCTCCAATTCATGCTTGTCTTTAAGTTGTGGGAGGAAGCCGGAGATATCGGCAGGAACCCACACAGACATGCGGAGAACATGCAGACCCCACACAGAAGGGACCCTCGGGAAGGAATCGATGTCTAAAATGATCCAACACACAACAAATGTGGCAAACTTCATCCTGCTCTACACACAACACTGGTGTCCAGAGGGGAAGGTGGACACCGTGCTTTGTTAAGTGTGTCATTAAGTGTGCTGTTTAGAACAGAATGATGAAGTTTTGGTCATTCGTACCTGGAGCCTCTGGACAGGGGCATGAGATTACAGAAGTAATACACCAGAGAGAGGATTAGATTACACACTGCATCTCCATCCTAGAGAGAGAGAGACAGTCAGAGAGAGAGAGAGGGAGAGACAGACAGACAGACAGACAGACAGCGAGAGAGAGAGAGAGAGAGAGAAAGAGAGAAAATAATGAGAGAGAAAATAACAGAATGAGAGAGAGAGAGCGAGAAAAAGAGAGCGAGAGAGAGAGCGAGAAAGAGAGAGAGCAAGAGAGAAAAAGAATAAGAGAAAATGACAGAACAGAAAATGTGAGGGAGAACAGGAAAAAAGAAAGAGTACATAAGATTACTGTAAGTAATTCACATTGATCTATTAGATATTAAGCAGTTTTAAACGGCGAAAAATAAACGTATGTACAGACATACATTTATATGATTTTGCTCATATGTGCAGCATTAAATAAACATGACTGCCTGAGGCAGTGTGTGTGTATGCATTTACTCAATAAGCCACACATTCAGATTAATGCTTGAAAAACAGCTTGAAATACACTGGCGGCCTCATAACTTATTGTGGTCCTGCAAATCAAACACCTTTGACCAGAGTCGAGTAATACACACCCCCAGTTCAGACGAGAGCATTAGCGCCTTTCCTTTAGCAGTCAGGTCTTTATAAAGGGCCTCAATCTCAGACTGATACTGCTGTGTCCTCTCCTCCGTCGTCTGGGTCTCCACTGAAAACAGCATGTTCCCCACTCTAGAGAGACACACACACACACACACACACACACACACACACACACACACACACACACACACACACACACACACACACACACACACTCGAATGAATGGTCTTTTTTACTTCAAGTCACTTATTCATCCTTTGGCTTGTGATTTTTGGAGCTGATTTTGTTCCAGTCTTCCAAACACACTTTTACCAGGGGTTCCAGGATCAGCCTGAAAGGGTAAATAAACAGTCCAACATACGAAATATCACATAAAGCATGGAAGGAGTAATGAGGGAAAAAGCTTTCTCTGAATGAATAGTGTGTTAGGCTAGCACTAAAACTCCACCTAGTGTTATTTTATTGAAAATATTATTACATCGTAGAGTGATATTTATCTCTGAAAGCCCAGGATTAAGTGTCCAGCACACACCTACAGATGGAATTCAGGCTAGGCACTGGTCTTTCTCACCGCTAGTGTTTTGGAAAGGAGTTTCCCACTAGCCAGCATGACTTTCTGGCGACACAAAAAGCACTTCATGCACGTCTTTCTGCAAAAAAATACATTTCACACGACTAGATGAACTAATTGTGTATACTAGCCTATTCTCGCCTTACCAGCTCACAAAATATCAACTAGTTTTTACAAACAAATCCTGATACTTTTAACCACTTTCCTGTTTTTTTTGCATTTATTCTAATGTTAAATTATCTTTCTTCTAGCAAAGTTATCATACACTGCGAAAAAAGGCTTTAAACAATTTGCACAGGGGGCTTACAACTTTTACACAGTTCTGTACACCCTGTCATAATCTCATATTCTCAGACTGGTAGAAATAAGGCTAATATAAGTGTGCCAAAATCGAAGCACAAGTGACACATTATCACATGCTGAGACAAAGGGCTATAAACAATTTGCATAGGTGACTAAGACTTTTGCAAAGGTTCAATTCAATTCAATTTCATTTATATAGCACTTTTTAATACCATTTTGTCACAAAGCAGCTTTACAGAGTCCAGGTCCGAGCCCCTAGTGACTAAGCCAAAGGCGATAGAGGCGAGGAAAATCTCCTGCAGCTGGTGGAAGAAACCAGGACTCAAAAGGGGAACCCGTCCTCCTCAGAGAGAGAGAGGAGAGAAAGAAAAGAGAGTCTTTATAGGGATAAATAACAGGAGAAGGCCTTGAACGAGCTTATCGAGAGAATGCCCATCTATAGCTAACAGAGTTGGTACCGTTAGGAGTACATTTTGTTGGAAGAGTAGCCTGTAGTCCATAAACAACAGTAACAGTTTACAGTCCTCTCTCATATCTCTTATACATCTTTTCCTATATGTTAAAAAAAAAAAAAACTATTTTTCCTTACTTGTGTATTAACCTGACTTTTTTATTTTTGACAGGGTTAAGGTGTGTAACCTAGCTGGCAGTAACTTGGTTAAAAGCAGATGTTGATTTAAGTTTAGCTCTACAGGAATGAAAAACAGATGTGGACTACTTAAGCACTGATGTACGTCGCTCTGGATAAGAATGTCTGCTAAATACCACATACGTAAACGTCATGAGTTATTAGAGCGGTATCTGACTGACCGATCTCCTGTGATGGTAATGGTGAAGCCGTCGTATTCTTTCCCAGGATCCCTAATACTGGGCACCTTCGAGTTTACCGTGAATCCATCCCTCGTTTTACTATTGAACTGCTTCAGAGAGACACAAACAGATGCAAACACACATCATTTCGGTAACTAAAAGATCAATCTAATTAAATAAGCAATGAAAGTAACATTTTAACTACACAACTTCCCACTTTCACCATTTGTAGTTCATCAAGACATATTTGGAGACTAAATTTTGATTCAATCAAAGTAGCACTGGAGCCTAACATTGAAAGTCAATAGCCTAACATTGAAAATCAATAGTCGCCCAAATCCTTTCTGTAAATACATCCCCAAAACTTTTATCACCCTGCTCAAACCTCATCCAGCTCTTCATTAAGGTGGGGCACACTTGTGGATGTGGTTCAGGACACAGTAGAAACAGTGAGCTACGCTTGCACCATGTTAATGGAAAGCTGGAGGCAGTTTGAGTGGGTTTTGGTGATGGATTTTTACAAAAGGATTTGGGTGACTATAGACTTCTAACAGTGTTTAATGTTAGCCTCACCACACCATTTGTAAATTAGAAGACAGCTAGGTAGATATGTTTTGGCTGAATAACTATATCTGGGAACAAGGAAAATGTATAAATAAACAACATTGTGTTTTTAAGCTTTTCGTTTTGAATTCATGCAGTGAACAGTAACCAGACTGAAGGTCTCCAGTACTGCTAAGTGGTAAAATTTGTCACATACATATTTATACAACTGTGCAATAAAGTTATCAAATAATTTAAGAAAATTGTCAATTTACCAATGAGAGCACTGCTGAAAGTTCTGAACATATAAAATGAAAGTTTGACTTTTGTATGGAGAACAACAACGCAGTCATGACCAAAAACCTGAGAACCACTAGACCAGGCTTAATCTGTTTGAGTCATTTTCAGCCCTGTGTGTGTAACTTTTACCTTCATTATGGGCAGCAGATCTTCCACTTTATTTACGTTCTCCAGAGCCTGTTTCACCTCCTGCAGACCCCGCGGGTTATACGCCCTGAGAGTGAGAGCGAGAGAGAAATAGAGAGGGAAAGAGAGAGAGGGAGAGAGAAGCAGGGAGAGAGAGAGAGAGTGAGAGACAGAGAGAGTGCGAGACAAAGAGAAAGAGCAAGCGTGAGAGAGGACGGGAGAGAGAAGCAGGGAGAGAGAGAGACAGAGACAGAGCGAGATCGACAGAGAGACAGAGAGAGAGACAGAGAGAGACAGAGAGAGACACAGAGAGACAGAGAGAGACAGAGAGAGACAGAGAGAGACAGAGAGAGA
>JBBPCX010088095.1:0-25879 GCA_037974365.1 Hydrocynus forskahlii | reverse complement strand
CACCCCCCACCCCCCAATAGCAGCAGTATGTTTATACTGGGACATGGTAACCAAACCAAAGTTATTATATATGGTTTACTGCGTGCAATATCATGTTTTCATCGGGTGCTAAAACATTATCTTTATGTGCAAAAGCTTATTGTGTGCAGTATCATCTGAAGTTTTCTTAATGTGTAATGTCATAGTTATTATGTTTAATGTGAATATCACTACTTATATCAATATTACTTATACACTACTGATCATTTGTGTTACTAGTAATTCACTTAACATTTGGTTATTTATCTTAAGTATTTATATCGTAGCAATTTTATATGTAGAATTTCAAATTGATTTTTTGTCTCTGTGTCTCTATGTCTGTGCAGTCATAACATAAGCAGTTTCCTCCAAGATCAATAAAATTTTCTGGTTCTGATCCTGACATGGGTACAGATTTGTTTAGAAGGTGCAATAACATTATAGTTTGATCACTCAGGCATTGCTTTTAGGTTAGTATCATTGGCATAAAGGGCAGCTTTGTACTATTGCCATGTAAAATACAGGATGGTTTAAAGCTTGACTAAAACTTTAGTTAAATTTGAGGAAAAATCATAATTTCCTGTTCAGATGTAGGGTAAATACTCTCATACTGTACTCGCACAATGTCTTGTTTAAAACAGTAATAACAGTTGATCATTTTAAATGTGTATTTGCAAGAGAAAATCTATCCTTACTACTATAAAGATACGCATATGTAATTGCATGAGTTAAAAACTGATTTTGATACACCTGTATTTACATTAACCATACTAGTATAATCCATCCATAACCCTAACTACACCAAAAGTAATTGCTATGTATAACTACACTGTTACTAAAAGTGACTAAATAATATGACATTCACATTGATATACATTTTTTCCTCCATGAGGTGTAGGAGGTCCACTTCACTTAAAGTATCAAAGTGTTCTGAAAAGATTATATGAACTTTTTTACATCAAGCCATCCACCACTAGCTATTCCAAAGTTCAGGAAAGGACGAATGAAGCTTGAATTTGGCTCCAAAAAAAAAAAGGCATAACCTCTCCCTTCTTTGAATATGTATGGGTCGACCTCCCCTGGGGCCTCATTAATTGGATGAAATCTCAATCAGCCTTAAATCTATTTGCATAACTTTATCATATTTGATTTTCCTGCCAGAGGGCATTATTAAGGAACGATCAGTCAATCACAGTACACTTATTAATGTACCCTTTCAGATAAAAAAACTGAATTCCTTATTTCTCTTTTTTCACTTCACACAGAAGTTTAATCAGAGTTTGGGACAGAGGTCTTCTATTTTTGGTACAGATGTATTTATTTACTTGACAGGACAAGGTCAGAGCAAACCACTTTATTTTTTATTATAAAAGTAAAGCCTATACAGGAAAAAATATATATTTTGCAAAAGACTATAATTGTAAATTTAGATGGTATCTCTAATATTGCTATTTTAGCCTATTACTAGATGTTTCATTATGCAGTGATTATTGTCAAATTATCTTGAACTGCAGTGCCAGTTATTTTGACCTCCTTCAAGTAAAGTACATTGATTTCCACTCAGAAAAATGACAAATAATGAAAAAGAATGGAAATGGGTTGAGCAATTGTTTAAAAATAACTTACATTGTAGGTTAAAAAAGATAGGGCTGAAAAAAAGACAGAAATAAAAAGGGAAAAAAAATCTGCTCAGAAGCTAAGCATCCTTCAAGGAAATAATTGGCTGGTCAAAGAAGAATGCTACTGCTGACATCAAACAGCAATCCCCACTTTTGTGTTTGTGGCCAGTGGAACAGCTCGGTATTGTGTAGGTTCTTCAAACTCCTGTCCCTTCAGATCTAATCGTTAATTAGAATCCATTGCACTGTGGATCCGACTAAACTCATACAGCTGCTAAGTATCCTCCGGAGAGGGTCAGCGAGCCTAAATCAGAATCATTCGTCTTTGCCAAGGAGAGATGTGTCTCAGCTGTAGCAGCAGTCCCAACCGCAATAGTGATTGCTCCCCGTTACCGAAAAACTCTATGCTGTAGACTCCACACCTTCTCAGTCAAGCCTTGTGTGATGCTTCTTTTATTTTTCGCTCCAGTTTATTCATGCTGTTTTTACATCAGACTGAAAGAATGAAACGTGGGAGTGCTCCATGAGTACTGGTACCTTTGGTAAATGGGTGATGAAAATTGGTGATTGGTGATGAAACCACAGGTCATCGTGGATCATGGGAAAAATGGGTGATTCGTCGTGAAAAAAAAAATATCTCTACCATTATGTTTTGTGGCGAATCTATAAAATTTTGGGACTATTCTTCCTCTAAAGGTTCCGGAAACCTTGATAGCATCACAGATACTATGAAGTATCAAGATATTTTTAATTAAAATCTTGCTGCTAAAATCTGCTAAAAAGCTCATGGATGAATCTTCCAGCAGGACAATGATCCAAAACATACATCCATATGTGGTTCAGTGGCAACAGAATCGAGTTTTTGAGATCCTTATGCCAATCTAATCCACTGAGAACTTGTAGGGTGAGCTGCTGAAGAGGAGAATCCAAAGAAGAAGCTCTAGAATGCTGGAGAACCTGCAGATATTATTGATATTATATCGTGGTCTCAGATTCTTTACTCTCTATTTTCCAATCTCATCAAGCATTATGGATCTTTCAGTGCTGGCAAAGGAGGGCAGCACAAAGTAGTCAGTGCAGAAGTGCGAATAATTGTGATGTGTTTCTTTATATACACAACTTGATTAAAGTTCTCATATTTTCTATGAGGGACTGTCCTAATTAACTAATTTCATGACCTTCTTACTATTTATACTAAGGGTGTCAATAATTATGGAGTTGTCTGCACATTCTAAAAATGAGTTCTTTAGATTAAACTGATACTGAATAATGGTCTCAGGTTCTTTATTCTGTATTTTCCAATCTCATCAAGCATTATAAGAGATGTTTCATTGTTGTTATAGTGGCCAATGCAGAATCAATGAAGAGATGCCAATAATTGTGATGTGTTTCTTTATATACGTAACATGATTAAAGTTCTCATATTTTCTATGAAGGATTCATAGGAATAATAATTTTACAGCCCTTCTTTTTTTTTGGACACAAAATAATTTACTGTGAGTTATAATAAATAAGCTTTACTCCTACAGTCAGTCATTTAAGACAACACCAAGCTGGAATTTTCAAAACAGCTGTTAATTAGAGGATTGAGCTCTAAACCACATGATGAATATCTGGATGTGATTTGAACAGGTTGGGAAAAGTTTGATTCTGTGTTTTTAAGAGTTGGCTAATCTCAGAGACTAAGTACTAATGTTTGTTAGCAATGGTAGCCTCACAGTTACAGTTCTAAACTTGGCTGATCAACCACATCTGTGATGGAAAAATGGGCAAATGGGATTTTTTTTGTCCTACATTATGAACATGTAGTAAAATTGACCTGTTCCAGTCAAAAAAATGATAATGATAATTAAAAACAGCATGATTACCTCATATGAGAAGTGTTAATCTAGGCTGGTACTCCATACACTGAGCCAAAAGAAGCAGGGGGTGCACAGGCCCATAACGTTTAACTCTATTCTTAGTGCTTAGTAGCTATAAAAGGAGTTATTTTGTTTTACTTCCATTTTATCCCACTGAAAAAAAATGTGTTTCATTATAAGTTGCAAATCCTTTGACCTTGGGATGTCACACACCTCATTCTCCAAAGTCAAACAAGGCTCCACTTGTCAGAAGCTTAGGAAAAGTCATGAGAATAATGGCAATATCAAAAGAGTTTGCAAGGTTATTATATGCTGTATGTGAAGTTACCTCTCTAAAGAGTTTTTAGATTACTTTTTTTTTTTTTACAAATGCTCACTGAATAAGCAAGAGCAAGATATGGTCGTGGCAACATGGAAAACATATTGATTCAGGCCTTCTAGTATCTAGACATTTGGAGTCTGCATTCATTCTTGCTTTCTTATCTAAATGGTTCTCAGCTAGGCTTGTTCATATCATGGAAGCAATCCAATGAGACATTTCTCCACATACGGCCAGGCAAACAGCACAGTCTTGCTCAGTGAAATATTAAGTCACTTCCCTTTTGGCTTTTCCCCATCCAGTATTTTTCAATCCAAGCCAAAATATCTTCGCTAACATGATTATCCATGATGATATCTTTCCCCATGTGTGAAATACACTGTATGTATTTTCATGGCAAGTGACAAGAAACAGAATGGCTGTCATTCAGTGCAGCATTCCATTTCTTACTGAACGGCACACTAAGTAAGGTGTAAAATATGTCAAAATAACAACAGGGTATAATTCCAGTCAGATGTTTGTCATGGTAGAATCAAGGTAGAGACAGCCAACTGAACTCTCCCATTGGTTAGCCATTTAGCAGGGCAGGTCAATGCCAGGACTCTTTACTGAAGAAGTCACTCTAAAAATGTTGCAAACAGAGTATATATCTATTCGTAGATTCAGACAAAACAGAATGTCTTTGACTGTGTTCAATGCAGAACAGCCAAAAATGTTATGCTGCTAGTATACCAGAAATTTGCATCATGGAAGAGGTGTGTTACGCATTCATTTTTTGATTGTTTTGAAATGAATGGCCCAAATGTTTTGGCCAAAGCTTTACTCCTATTGCTACAGGATTAGGGCTTTGCATGGTGCTATAGAAGACCCATTTTTGGGTCCTTAAAGAACCTTTCGGTCAAGGGTTGTCTGTTAAACCTTTAGTACAAATGTCATGTGTTGTAATCAGTGGTCACCAATCTTGCTCCTGAAAATTTCCTCTAACACACTGCCCTCTTACCTAGTGCTGCAGCCAGTTAGGAACTTCTGAAGAAGTACTTTAGCCAGAGCAGGTGTTGCAGTTTGTGAATGAAACTAGATATCTCAGGAATGCTGATCTACAGTACATGGGTTGATGACCACTGACCTAAAGGTTCTAGAAGAAGCCTATACATTATTAAAAAACCTTTACACTATGTGCAAGTTCTACAAACCTTAATAAGTTTCTACAGATTTCCTTATAGAATATGGTTCTTTAGAGCTGAAAGTATGGTTCTTCTTTGGCATCACTCAAATAACCCTTTGTGGCATCTATTGTTTGCTTGGTTCTTTGTTTAAAAGTGTGTAGCTATGTTTTGTTTTACAACGGCCATATTTTGTTTTTTCTCAGTGTTATCAAGAAGAAACTGAATGTGCATTTAAATATTCCATTTAGGGAAAATTCATGTGAATAATGCAGAACAGTGGCGCACAATTACATGGGAAATTAATGACCTCATCTAAATTAGGAGGAAAAAAAATTTAAATCCTGAAATTAAAATACAAACTTCGGGGTGGTACAGTCACAGTTAAGTATGCTGGGTTAAAGGTAAATTTATCACCTAAGGGCTTTGGCATGAAGCTGAAAAAAGTTAAACAAGCTCTTGACCTTCATCCTTTTGACTCAAGTATCAGCATAAAGCCTGATCCTGTTTCAGCTATAAAAGGTCTACTAAAAATCTTCTTAAACTATAAAAGAAACATTCCATTTTCCAGTGAATTGAATAAAAATAAATGCCTAAAATAATAATACATACATAATTATAATAGCAATAATTAGAAGAAAAAGAAGAAGAAAAGGAAGAAGAAGAAGAAGAAGAAGAAGAAGAAGAAGAAGAAAAGAAGAGATAAGGAACTATGTGTGATTGAGTTTTTGCATTGTATTATTTTTTTTAAGAGGCCAGCCTGCCTGGCGAGAAATCTTTTCGATATAGCATTACTGGTGCCCTTTATGTCAATGGATGATTAAATAGATTTGACCCCGCATCATGCACAAGCAATTAAAGAATTGAAAGGCTGAGTCTCAGCTAATTCATGATACTTCAACATGTTACACCATTTTAACAGTGCAAAATACCACGCAAAACCTCTTGTGAGAGGGAAAAAGATCCTAGGCTATAATCCTGATAGAGCTACCAATTTACAAATAATACTCATTGGGTGACCTGAAAGGTTAATGTGATTTAGCTGAACAAAACAAATCCCACAGCCAGTTCTGCAAGATTATGATTTGCTGTTGCTTGCTAATTAACCCAGCTAAATAAGATAGGCACTAATCAGAGCACTGGACACAGCTCCTCATCCAAGCCTTTGTTTGTTACAAATTAAGACTCAAAGTGCACCAGACACAGTTTGTTTTCTCTATTTGTCCAAAATAAGAGCATTTAGAAGCCTAACAAATACAGAGGCAGTGAATTTTGGCCAAGCACAGTAAAAAAGCCAGTTCTAGGATTCTCATTAGCCCAACAGAGAACAGCCTGGCTCTTTCACACATAGCCAGCCTTTTTTTTGTTGCACCTAGGACAGCTCCCCATTGCTAAACAGTAGCAAGAGCACCATTCTGGATTCCCCAGGACAACAAAGAAGAGAAGGCCTTGCCTTTTTCTGGAATTCAATTAAGCCAGTTGCTGCCTGCAGAGAGAGTTGAGGGAGACCGGGATCCAGAGAGAATGGGCAAACTGCAATAATACCAAGCAATTAAACATGAGTCCTTAGTGGTATTTTTGGCCCTTCAATTTGAGTTTGCAGACTTTCTTCGCACTCTCTTGGGTGGTCTCCTATGGGCATTGAGCGGGAAAAAAAGCTTTTCAAATGGCATCTGAAGGAGGGCATTGAAGCTTACCAGCCAGGATACGTGCTAGAGAATTCTTGACCTTTGATGCAACTGCTCATTCCAGTCCTGGCTATTAAGAGCTAGCAGTGTGTTTCCCCCATATAGTCAGAGCAAGTATCAGCAATGCCTGAGGCCTTCTCAGTCTTCCATCAGCCTATTCAGAACAGAATATTTAGAGTAGCTTTGAGACCTAGGGGCCATAGACTCAATGGCATACTATAGCATGCATACCCCCCACCAATCCAGTTCCAATATCTTGCTGTATTGCATAATGTAACATTACTTTATGTAAGGTTAGCTAGAAGCAAGGACATCTCACAAGCTGTAAAAAAAAAAAACACTTTACCACAAGAGTGCTTTGTGATTGATTTTGTCCAGAGGTAAAATGCACCAGTGGGATAGCTCCCAAAGTAAAAACTGGGCATAGGATTCCAATTAGAATATTCAGACTTGATTTACTTCCCATTAATACAATCTTACTTTTGGCAACCCCAGGGCCACTGTTAAAACCATTACTCGGGTAAATCCTGGGTGATATGTGCACTGTCATCCATAGAGCCAAGCTCGATTGCAACCCCAATCTAGCTTCTTTTGCAAAAAGTCCAAATCTTTAATGGAACACCTGTTCAGGGGGCAAATTAAGCCACCATCCTTCTCCTGACTGACTACAGGGTGTAAATCGCTACATACTCTACCTGCATACATCCCCACAGTTGTCTGATTTTAACAAATGACCTGCTTTAAATGCAAATGTGCAGGGTCAGTGGGCTTTGCTACGTTCCATGCTGCTGACCTGAAGAACTAAGTCAATTATTTAGCTGACAAATCATTTATGGCATGATGCCATGAAGTATCAGCAATGCCTGAGGCCTTCTCAGTCTTCTATCAGCTTATTCAACCAAATCCAAAACCCACAAAAGGCTGGAGATTCCTTTGATCAGCACTAGGAATGTATCTTTCAGCTCTATGTAATCTATTGCTACCTTTAGATCTTTAATGAACATCTGTTTATCTCAACTCTAAACTGCAGTCTTTTGCTTAATTAAGGTGGTCTCCGTCCTTTAAATTTACTTCAAAGTGAGAGCAGGAGCAGCTCCTAATTGGCTCTATCATTACAATGCTTTGTTTGTCTAATTCCTTGTGCGTGCAGGTGCTGCTCGAATTACCATAGCGAAATTAATTGCCGTAATACGGCGGATCGGCCGGCTTCTTCACACGTCTCCTAACAGCAAATAAAGGAGTTGAGTCCACTGAGAATTGTGAGCAGATCCTGGAGAAAAAAGAACCTACATAACCACAAGCCTTCACGAGAGAGAAGGTCCACACATTTGCAATGAATTGAAATTTACAAGGCATTGTAGAATGGATGTTCGAATAGACCGCGACTGATTTTATGTCAGCTCTTAACTTGGTCATTTCATTGGCACGAGCGTTGCTCTGTAAAAATCGCCACATGCTTTAGCTGCAGTGCTACAAATGAAGGTGCCAAAAGGGTACTTTGGGAGTCAGTGGTTTCTTCTCACTGGAAACAGTCGAATTTACCGAGTCATCACAGAAATTTGATGTGTTCCAGAGATTACGTGGGTCATTACATTTAACATTCTCATTACTAACCCACAATTATGACTGTGTGTTGCACCATGAGAGTTCAATAAAATTCGCCCTCTTATCTCTTGATTTCCAAGAGCAGGCAATGAATCACAGAACTAACAGCACCTGCTCAGCTCTCACTGATTACATAACACAACCACCACCATGTGAGTGCCACAACTATGAACGATAAAGAAATAGAAAGAGATCTGTTGCCATCCACAAGCTATTGCTGACCTTCCCATTAAAAGTCTCCCTATTTTTATTTATTTAATTATTTGATGACTAGCACCACAAATGAGGTAGCCAAGTGTAGCAAATGCCACAGTCCCATCTTATTTAGACTCTGAAGTAAAGCACCAGCAAGCAGAGCGATTTGAAAGGATGATGCCCCATTAATTCTGAGTTCAATGAACGACTAATTAGCACAATAAGGCAGAGGTCTCCTCGGATTTAGAGGCCAATCAATTCAATTAACAATTCGGTACTGGATACCCGGCATAGCCCATGCATCGGTAAATACTCCCAATAACTTGGCCAAACATGACTGACCTTGGAGCAGAGTCCAAGCTCTAAAGTGAGGTCAGTCACAAATGCTCTTCCGGATGCACAAACCAGTTCCTAACCTCAGAGTGTCCCTCCTGCCTGACAGATAGAAAATAAGGCTGCAAGATTTTCCTCTTCTTTCACCATGGGACTCACACAAACACACAAATATACAAGCTCTGTAATAAATATACATGGACAAAGGAAGATCACACACACAGACTGAGAAGCTTTACCATGATTTGGCAAAAGCAAAGAACAACCCGGTAGACCTCTTCACTGTAATCTGTGGCTTTAGCAGGTTATATAAAATACAGCCCACACAAAAACCTACAGTGCAACAGCGTCATCTAAAAATCCTCAGCATCTCTCACTGCTCCATCTCGCATACACACAGCAGTGCTGCTTGAGTGTATACTCACTGTTCACTCTGTTAAACACATCTCACCCACTGGTCCACCCTGCAGATGTAAAGTTGATGATAGTTCGTCTGATGCCAGTCAGTTTCTCACCACAGGACACTGCTGGTTGCATTAGTTTGGTTGGACTATTTGCAGTTCAGCAGTGACACTGAGGTGTTGCATCTGATCCGCCTGTGTCACACTCCCTGAATGTGTGCTTTCTGCCACAGTTTCCTACCCTATCCACTGAGGTCACAGATCTAAATGCAAATGTCACTTTATGCTCTGTTTCTATTGAACAGTGATCAATTGAGCTGCCTTTGTGAATGAAGCCCCTGCCATCTGAAGCCTGAAAACTCAAAGTCAGTTTCTCACCGCAGGACACTGTTGGGTGTGTATTTTTTGGACTATTTGCATTACATCAGTGACACTGAGGTGTTACATCTGATCCACCTGATGCATGAGTGTCACACTCACTGAATGTGTGTTATCTTCCACAGTTTCCAACCCAATTCACTGCCGTCACAGATCTAAACACAAATGTCACTTCATGCTCTGTTTCTATTAAACAATGATCAGTTGAGCAGTCTTTGTGAATGAAGCTCCTGCCATCCAATCCCTGAATATGAATGCGCTTTCATAAATCTTGACGTCTTGATCTACATTTGTATACACAACACATAATGGACTTAACTGCATCATGCAGTACACCTGTCTGGAAACATCTGTGGTCATTATGTTTCTCCAATCATAATATGTTTACAGTGACAGTAAATAGTCTGAGATTTCTATGTAGGAACTTCTGATGAGGAAGTTAGATCCACCTGAGAGTTGTTCAGTGAAAAAAGAACCCTTTTAAAGCCTTAACATGTTCTACATATGTTAAAATTTTTAGTAGTTAAAAAGGTCTATTTTAATACATTCATTTCACTTATCAAATTCATATCTTTTCCTCTTCATTTTTAAAGCTTCAAATGTACAGATGAGTACAGGATCTCTCTCACACCTCAGGGCCATGCTACCACCCAGACGTAGCCCATAAGTCCATGAAGTGTGGACCTGGGATGTAGCTCTTATTTTTTAAATTAACCTGATAATGACATCTATATGAACACCGCACATATAGTTTGGAGGGAGAAACATTCTTTGCTTGACTAATGTAAATTATAAGGAGGTCCTATCCCAGCCAATGGAGCAAAAATAAACAGTATTTGTTTTTGTTTTTTTCAATGATGATTTTTATTTAAACAATTTTACTGCTCTCTGCAAGTCCATTGTATGTGCTCTTAGAAATGGACATGGGTTAGCATGGGCACTCTGATCTGCAGCTGCACAGCTCCAGACACAGCAAGCTGTGATGCACTGTGTTCGAAAGCTTTCTGTCAAAGCCAGCAACTTTTTCAGCCATTTGTGCCACAGTAACTCTTCTGTGAGATTGAACCAGATAGGCCTGCCTTTGCTTCCCATGAGCATCAATGAGCCTTGGGTGCCCATGACTCTGTTCACCAGCTGTCCTTCTTTAGACCACTTTTGGCAGGTACCGACTATTGCATACTGGGAACACCACATAAAGCCTACTGTTTTGGAGATCCTGTGACCAAATCGTCTAATCATCCCAGTCTGGCCCTTGTCAAAATCAGTCAGATCCTTACTCTTATCCATTTTCCCTGCTTCCAACACATCAGCTTGCTGCCGATTAAATTCCTTGACAGGTGCCACTGCAATCAAGTACCAACATCATCTGTCAGTGGTTATAATGTTGTGGCTATTCTGTGTATAGTGGCTCTGTATAACACAAGCTGTAGAAAAGATGCACTACAGTGAGTGACTGCTACAAAATAAAAGAAGAGAACCTATTTCAGAGCAAAGCGTCTATAGTTTAGGTGTTTTTCTACAAGGAACATGTTGATGGTGCTGTATTGCTTCAAGGTTGGAGATAAAAAAGATACAGCAAATTGATATGTATTGTGTGGACCACACTGGCCTCTTCCATGAGTGATGTTTATTGATCTGGGGAAGGAGACATTAATAAGATGCCATACAGTACGTCCTTCGACAGTCGGTGCAAAGCCATGATCACTTACATAACACTCACGTACTTTCTTTCTTTCTTTTCTTAGAAGGTTTTATACCAGTACTACTACTGCTACTACTACACCTACTACTGCTACTACCACTACTACTACTACTACTAATAATAATAATAATAATAATAATTATGAGACATTCATGATACAATAATCCAACTGCATTTAAACTATCAAAGAAAAATAATTTAAATGCATTTAAAACATGTTTATATTATTGCCAACTATAACTGGGACTTGTCCATTCCCACTGATGTTCATCAACCAATGAAATATTTCATGTGCATTAAAGGATGTTATTGGAAAATGGCCAAAACTATGGCTAAATCTCAAATGACTCCCTACTCTCAATTGTGCACCATGCAAATTATAATATTCAGCATAATTAATGTAACTTACAGCCCTGCTGTGGCAATTCCATCACAATGAGTAATCATAAACCGTACTTGACCTGTTTTTTATTGGTTTAATTATGTGTTCATTTAATTAAAGCTAGTTTCTTCTTTCGTTCCTCTCAGCAAACAGCGACTATCATAGTATTTTATATTTTGTCATGGTGCTCTCTCTCCTGGCATGAGTGCAGGTGCAAATGCAGACTTCCATGTTCATTCTTTTATTTATAATAACATAAACAGGCACAAGGGCCTAAATGAAACTCAAACCTATAACAGGAGACTAGAGCATCAAAAACCAAATAAGCATGACGGTGGACCAACACTAAGGTCCACACAAAGGTGAACTAAATACTCAACACAAAACTCCCCAAACCAATAGAAACACCGCATCATTTTCCCTGAGCAGCTGAAACACATAATGTAAACAAACACAAGAGAGGTGTGCTCAGACATCACAATAAAAGTCCCCTAAATAACCCAAACAAAAGAACAGAAAGGGACGGCCTCTAGCGGCCACCATCCATCACAATTTTCTTCTTCTTCTTCTTCTTCTTATTATTATTATTATTATTATTGTTATTATTATCATTATTAATGTCATCATTAATATTATTATTTCTAAGAAAATAAAGCTGGTATTCTCTGCCTTTTAATTCCGGTCTTGTTGTCAAATTTCTTCCAGTATATGAAGAACCTGATCTTACAAAATTGAATAAACTCTTTTTTTTTCTCAATGAAACAAGTTTACAATAACTTGTTAAAGATCCATTCTCATGCATGTTACTATGCCATATCTGGACATGCACGTGTCCATCTACACTGGGGCAGATTTTTAAAGGGCCTATATCACTGAAAACCCAATGTTTTGAAATACAATCACGAACACTGTCAACTGTATTTTTCAGCTTTGGAAAGTTGTAGTGGGTTTTTTCTGGGTGACATCGTATGTATGTGTGTGTATGTATATAAGCATATACATGTCCTAATGACAGAGTAAGAAAAGCTGCTCCTTTTTATTCTAAGAAATAAAGAAAGATCATTTATAAAATAAATTACAACAAATTCTCAGTCAAAAAGAAAAGAAAATAATGGTTATGGGCCTTTTAATGAGCTCATGACTGAAGTCTATGAAGGTGTGGCAGACAATAAGGAACATCAAGTAAAATATAGGGTTATATGTTATGGGTTAGGGTGGTTGGTGCAGTCAGTGCCAGAACATGAATATACACATGAATCGGCCTGTGAATGTGATCAGACCAAGAAACTGAGAGACCCTGAACACTATAAAATGACACATTTGTGAATTAAACTAAAACCAAACTCTAATTGTATAAACGTGTTAATGATTTTCATAAACGGTACCCAAGTACCTCCCCTCTCTTCCCATAAGAACTCTTCACTGCATGGCATTGTATGTATGGCAAAGGTGTTGTTTTTTGCCTGACTACAAAACAAAACGCTATTTTTTTCTTTTACTATGGGAAGCAAAGGGTTTTCTGTTTTCTGAATAAAACGATATACTTCTTTTACACTTTCGCCTCTGAAGCCTTCTCAGTGTACATGTATAGCTGAGTATTCATAGTTCTACACCCAAATAGTGCACTCTATCTGGTGGGGAGCTGTGTATATGTAGCTAAATGACAAATGGTCTTTTTTAGTCACTGTTTTGGTGCAGGATCCTTTGTTTTCAGACCTCTGTAGGCCTGAATTAGATTCAGTAAGTTCGGAGAAAACAAAACCAGCAAAAAGTTAAGTTCTTACTGTACTTCACCTATAAAGCACACTCAGTATGAAGGAGTACCTGAAATAATACCAATGCATCTCCGATGCATCATCATAATGATGAAACCATCAAACCTCCACAATGAGTCCATAATGACTCTTTGGGTAATAAATCTAACTTCATGCCACTGATTTTCCACCCTCGTCTTCACAGTGCTTTTTTTGCATTTATTGCTCTCTCTCTCTCTCTCTCTCTCTCTCTCTCTCTCTCTCTCTCTCTCTCTCTCTCTTCTTTCTTTCTTTCTTTCTTTCTCTCTCCAGAGATGCATTTCTCAACATTTGGATTTATAAATATCTCATTTGCTTGTTATCAGCGAAGTTACGTCACCGCTGATAACTTTTCTCTTCCTCTCTCCCCGTGGTGGTCTTGTCCTGTGAGTCACGCAGGCCGCCATTAGTCAGTGGAAGGGGATTTAATGCATAATGCATGCGCGCTCCTACTTCCTCTCCTCAACTTGTTTGCTGTCTTGCATACCACTAATTTCAGTGCAAAAATAGCTGCAGGGACAATCGCATTAGCTTTAAAAAGGCAAGAGGAAAGGCTTGTTGCTCGGCTCTCCCCCTCTCCCCCCTCCTGCTAATGTCGAAGTAAACAAAGGGCATGGGGAAGACTTTAAAACACGTCGCAAAGAAAGAAAAGTTTCCAGTCTGGTCTTCCTCTGTCTCCTCTATGTACCTTATGAGGTTATGGGAAACTATTGATTTGCATTTCAGAAACATTGCTATGCTGAAATAAACATCCTGCTTCATAGTGGCACTGGTCAAATCTTTAACAGCGAACGCACCAAATCAGTTTCAGTTTTCATAAGTATGACTCACATCCTGATACTATTTTGGCATAGTAATATTATATCTAGCTTGTATAGTGGAGCTAAGTGCCCATTCTTGATTTTGTGGGTGGGGATACAGTTGCTAATACAAGGTTATCATGGTCAGTTATTATATTCTCTGTTCACTTCTATTATTATGGCTCTCTCTGGCATCATAAAGAGTTCTGCTATTGCTTCTAACATATCATTCAAATGCTGCCTACACGTTGATGTAATGTATGCATAAGCACCGAAGAGTATATTTTTAAAAAAGTACTTTTAATGAAGAACTAGTGTTGACATAAGATGCTTTACAATGTAAATGGCATTGTCTTAACAACAGCCATTAAAAAAGGTGACAGACATTAATTATAATGTCTGTCACCTTTATAAACTGCATCATATTTATTGCTGTTCTGCATTTTTTTTTTGCACATGTAAACTCTGTTCTGCATCTTTGCACATCTCCGCTGCTAGAATACAGTACCGGTTAAAATACTGTATTTATCCTCAATGTAGCCATTGTCAGTTGCACTGGACGTTGTCTTGTCTTGTCTCGTTTAGCTGTATTGTTGCTCTTGTGTTCCGTCCTGTTTGCACGTGTTTTGTTCTGTGCTGTTCTGTTCTGCTCTTTTGTTGCACTGTGGTCCTGGAGGAACATTGTTTCATGTTTACTATGTACTGTGTGTATAAATGTAGAAATGACAATAAAAACCTTCTTGACTACTTGACTTATAACACTGTCATGAAGATTCCCAAGTAAGACGGAGGTGCCACTGTCATTTTGTCTTATCTTGTGAATGCAAAGAACATTTGTTGCTTTAGTTTAAAAGCCATTTTTTCCATTATTTACTAAAATGTCATGCCACCTCATGAATATTGTGGAAACTGTTTAGTAATATGCTTTTATCCTGCTTTTTAATGCTTGAAGTTTATGCAAGTATAATGAAGTCCCTGTGCAGACAGTTGGCAAATATTTTTATTCAAATTCTACCAAGCCTTTTTGCTAAAGCACTTGTGTGTGTGTGTGTGTGTGTGTGTGTGTGTGTGTGTGTGTGTGTTGTGATGGTAGGATGATTTGTATTGTCATTGTGAAAAGCTTGTTTTCCTGCAGAACCTTTGATCCTCATCTTTTAGAGTGCAGTATGCCCTTGATTGCTTGTCTGGTTGATCTTTGAGGCTTTTGTTTCCATGCACTTGGCCACAGTGCTCGCCCATGTGCTTGACATATCAGTGCGTCAGCTCACAATGAGAGTGTGTGTGTGTGTGTGTGTGTCTTTGTGTCTGGGTGCATGTGGTCTCTGCTGTCATTCGAGCTGCCTGATTTTATATATCACCACCTCTACTTTGATCTCTAAATCAAATTAGCTCGCATAAGCCATTCAGTTTGACTCATCATTGAATTTGACTCATCAGACCAGTGAGGAAAAGCTGGGAGTCGTTTTTCATTAATATTCATTTCCTCATCGGAGGAATAAGCCACTGAGTTGGGCATCATCGAGATGATATATGGCACATTACACCTCGGCACGGAGCTGACGTATAACGTGGACCAGAAGAGATCCCAGGGTACAGTTTGTCACCCCATTATGATTCAATTTGGGAAGTGTGTGGGCACTCTCCAGGTGCAGTAAATCAGATCAAGAAGCAGCAGATTTACTGTACGATTCCAAACTGTCCTTGCATTCATTGCCTCTGCCCATTTTAAAGATTTGGGCAGGTGCACTTGGAAAAAAGCTTTCCACCCCCCAACAAAAATAATTTATTGGATTTTTCTAAGCTATTCAAGTGTTATGCAATTAGGATTGCACTTTCAGTTTACATTTGATATTGATGGATTTGAGACTGCATGGTTTGTTTTTTCCATTTGCTTTGATATCAACAAATGACAAAAATGTAACCCTTCTCAGACTAGCTCAAGTCAGTGTTACTGTAGCGTTTCACATTCTCAAACATTCACACTCGTAGTTCAGGTGTTTTTCTGTTTTCCCACTTTAAAAAACAGCTGAAGCTTGTTCTGCTCCAGGTTTTTCATCTCTCAAACCAGCGAATGGTTTCAAATAGGAAAACAAAATAAAGGCCTAGTGTCAAGACAGAGTGTGGAATCAGTGAAACTATGTACTGAACTGCAGCAGAACATGGAATGATGTTAAGGAATTGTGTTCCTTGACTAAAGGTAATGATGATATGATGGTACCTTAAAGTGCCTTTTTAAGCTTATTTAATAAAACTAGTCCATGTATTGAATGCTGATACTTGGATACTTTTTTCTCAATTACCAGCATTGATACCATGAATACATCAGACTGAACCAAATACAGTCCATCTTAAACATATATACATCACAAGATTGCACTGAAGTGTGTATTGCTTATTTTAATGACCATTCCTCTGGGCATTTCCCATTTCTTTATGCCATTTATTAACCTCATATTTGGGGAAATGCCATCTATTGCGGTATATTAATATTTTTTTTTTCAGAAAAAAATAAAATAGTCTACTGTTGTAATAAATAGCACATGAGCCTGGGACTTTAAGCATCATCAGCAATTACATTCCATTGCTGATGATGTACCGTACGCAGCCTAATAGCCATGAGTTAGAAAGAATTTTGCCATGGCTTAATGGCGCTTCTAATTAATGTCTAAGCCCGCTGGCAACTACTGTGTTTTATTAGTGTTTTTACTACCCCTATGAAGTGTGTTCAGATAATTTATTTTTATTTGTATTCTGCCTTGCCTCCTCCATCCACAACCAGGCCATCAGGTGCAGGCATAAATCCTCTGTCAAAACAATTTTATCTGCAGGTATAAAACATAACAAGTGGATTATTTATACATGGAGCAGCTTTTTTATGAGGGGTTTTGCCCATCATTCTGCCCTGAGTGACGCCCAGCTAACCCAGGCATTCGATTCCCCCAGCTATGTGGCAGCCCCCACTGTGAGATTATCTCCAGACCACAATACTGAGCAAGTGGTGCAGCTGTACACTACACTGCCATAAAATAAGGGTTCCCAAATGGTTATTGGTTTGACATACTAATGTTCTGCTGGGAAACATTGAGTCCTGGCATTAATGTAGATGTCACGTTGTGGATGACATGTAAATAAAGTGTTCTCCTCTTTATTTAACCCATTCACCCATGAAGCAGCTGGCAGCCTGGGGAGCAGTGTGTGGGGACAGTATCTTGCTCAAGGGTACCTCAGTAGTGCCACTGGCAGTCCTGGGATTCAAACCCATCTTTCCAATCGCAGGGGCAGCTCCCTAACCACCAGGCCACCGACCGAAACATTGCCGCAGACAATGTACACCCTTTCATGGCGACAACATTCCCTAAAATCAGTGGCCTCTTTCAGCAGTATAATGCACCCTATCATACTGCAGAAACTGTTCAGGAAGGAACATAACAAGGGTTCAAGGTTGACTAGGACTCCAAATATCCCTGATCTAAATCCAATCACACATCAAACTAGTCTAAACTCTGAAGGCCCCACTTTATAACATACAAGACTCAAAGGATCTGCCTTAAATATGTAGGCGCTAGCACACATACCTTTTTTGTCAGACTAAACAACAAATACCTTTACAGTGCTGTTTATTACATAAGAAAGATCACTACCAGGAAAAATAATTCTGTACATCTGAACAATAGCATATATCTTTGCAGGTCATCTAAGGAGAGAGAGCAAAGTTCCAATTGCATGCTTTAGACAAGGCTGCATTGTGGAGGCACCTTGCATGCTGCTTTGGCCTGCATCTTATTTACAGCAGTATTGATTATGGTTTTGGCCAGATGCCAGGAAACCTTGAACTAGGAGGTCATTCTGCTTACACACTCACTGGACTGAGCACTTTACGGTAACAGAGCAGCTCCAGGCACAATATTCCAATCCAATTAGCCAAAGGCTCCATCACAACATGAGAGGCTGTGCGTTTTTTTTTTTTTTTTTTAAGTGCTAGAATTCAGGCTCCTTGCTGCAGTCATCTCATGGGTTTTAAGCATTTACAGGGACCTGATGACTGTGGCTAAAAAGCACAAGAACCACTGGCTGTATGGTAAAAAGAATTACAGCAGTGCATATATTTCATGTCAAGTAAATTCTATGACGTTCCATAAGGCATTTGCTGGGGTTTCAGCTTTCTGTTTGCTGCTTCCCTCCAAAGGAAAAATAGCTCCTTTGAAACCATCTTCACGCTATTTAAGGTAAAAATAAAGTTACACGTTAGTGCCCACTCTTGCCTGCCTCACATGTGTGAGTCAAAACCACTGGCCTCAGCTTGTGCACCTAGATGTTGATTGGTGTTCCCACCTTTTGTAATATTATTGCCTTCTCCGACATCATATTAAAGGTCACGAGATAAAAGGTCAACCACTTACTGCGGCTCTCTGACAGGTGCACTTAAAGTGTACTATAACTAGCAAAGGCTAGTGTTACAAAATTGACCCGATTTAAACTCACCAATAAAACAGAATAGGATAGACAGTCAACAGGGTAACATCTGAAGCGCCTCCGTCTTTAAAGCACCAAGAAACTGATGAGTAAGGGCAGGTGCAGAAGAGGCAAATCGGCATTCATTAGACGAGGCTGCCCTACGGACAGTATTCAGCACATCACGCAATTGACACAGACATTTAATTAAATTCCCCAGTTAAACTCCCCCGTTGCACAGCGCTGGGGTCTGAATGGAGATTAGAATCCAAATTTGGGGGTTGAGAGTGAGTGGCCTCTCTCTCCTGAGATCCAGACGGCAAACATGGCCTTTCGTGCCAGCTTGTTGACTGACAACTGGCCAAGCAGCGTTTAGGGAAAGTACGGGCCATGTTAGCCATGAAATGATTTCAGATGTTTTGGAGGATCTTGTCCACATGTCCTCAATGCTGTGTCCCCTGAGAGCTGTTTAAGACAGTTCAGTTTGAGGGAAAAAAAAGCCTCTGCAGTCACTGTAGTGTAATTTGTTTTTGGTAATGGAGAATCTTTGAAAATTGAGTTACAACGAAGCAATCATATCTTCTCATGCCTACAGATATGATAAAATTGTTTTATTTTGGGGGGTTTGGGCTTTATGACTCACAGAACAGGCTCTAGGATGCCAGAATTGGCCTACTTTCCAATTTGAAAATGCACTTGTGTGCATAAAGTAAGTGTCTGGTTTTGCTTTTAAAAGGCAAGCCATACTATGGTGTGAAATTGTGTCAATTTATCTACCTGTTGGAGGCTGGATTCTTTTAACTTGGCAGGGGAAATAAAATTCTGTCAAGATATGATCTGAATAAGATTATCTTCAGAGGAATATATGCCTTTCACCTAACTGAATGAGACACGTGACAAAAGTAAATGCCAGACAGTTTTATCATTGTGCTCTAGAACACAGTCTTGTGGATGTGGATTTCAGTGGGGTGAGGAGATCAACAAAGTAATAGGGCAATGCTTTACCATCCAGAATGCTCGGTTTCTGCTCTGAAACTAATTAGAGAAATGCTACATGGGGTCTTTGTGCCAGTTCTAACCCTGTTACATTGATACATGGTAACGCAATAAATATTCACACCATTCTTTAAATGCACAGAAAAAATATCTCTTTGATTGTTCCATTTGGTGTACTATCCAGCTTTCAACACATGATCAAATATATGTTTTACTGAAGTGTCGAATTCTTAAGATTTCATGGAGACTCCTCTTGCCTGCAAGGATTGCTCAGGGCAAGGCTTTAAGAGATGTTTGATAAGAGTGTAGTTAGGTACTATATACTCCAGCAGTTTATTAGGTATTGCCTGGAGTCAGAGAAATAACGTCAGAATGTGAATTTCCTCAGTCGGCACAGTCAGTGCGTTTATTCATAAGCATAAAAAATGAATGGAGGCCACAAAAGGCAACTTGTTGGTTAAAACTTGACCTTGTTTATATGAGCTTGTTGGACACCCATCTCCATACCCAATATTATAATATCACAAGCCATGCGCATTAAAACGGTGTCCACACTCCCTGCACCTCTCAGTTGGATTGAGGTCAAGGCTTTGTTCAGGCCATGAGAGTTCCTCCACCCCAAACACATCAAACCATCTCTTGATGGACCTCACTTTGTTGCATAGGGGCACAATCAAAGGACTTTCCCCAAACTGTTGACTTTCCCCAAACTGTTGCCACAAAGTTGGAAGAAAATATTGTTTAAAATACCTATGCTGTAGCGTTAAAATGATCTTCACTGGAACTAAGAAGCCAAGTCCAAACCCAGAAAAACAATATGCCTTTTTCACCAAACTTTACTGTTGGCACAACACATTCTGGTTGGTAGCATTCTCTTAGCATCCACCAAACCCAGACTCATCCATCAAACTGCCAGAAAGTGAAGCATGATTCATTACTCCAGAAAACATGTTTCCACCGCTTCAGAGTCTATTGGTACACTTCTTTACACCACTCCAGCCCAGGCTTGAAATTGGGCATAGTGATCTTAGGCTTGTGTGCAGCTGCTCAGCCATGGAAATCTATTTCATGAAGCTCTTGACACACTATTATTGAGCTGATGTTGCTTTCAGAAGCAGTTTGGAGCTTTTCAGCCAGTGATGTGATAGGAGATCTATTTTTTATCATGCTGTGAGTTTGCTTTATGGCTAAGCTGCTCCTAGACATTTCCATTTCACAACACCATGCAGCTAATAGCACTTACAGTAGACTGGGACAGATCTAGCAGGGCAGAAATTTCACAAACCGAACCGAGGCAAAGATGGCATCCTTTGGCAGTGCCATGTTTAAAGTCACTGAGTTCTTCAGCACAACCCATTCTGTTGTAACCATTCTATGAAGGCTGCATGGATGTGCATTCGATCGTACACTTGATTTTTACCTGTTAGCTATAGGTGAAAGACCTGAATTTGTGATCACATTTTGCAGGCCATAAAGTGTTGCTCCTCATATGCGGGCTCTTTCTTGCTGTCTTTTAATGGTGGTAAGACATGTCAGGTACTGAAAAAGTCATTTGCTAACTGTCCCATTATCAGCTCAACAGTAGAGTGGGTATCTGTGTATTCAGTTATCAAGCTAGAGAACATTTAAACACATCCTCTTGGAAGTCACTGTGCACTGTAGCTTTGCTTCTAACAACAGTGAAGCATTTGGCTTTGTGTGCCTCATGTGTCTCACCGTTAATGCTATTATCTTTGCTTGAATAGAACGTACCATTACTTCGACCAAATCTTATCCAGATTAATCTCATTCAAAGCTCATCAATGTCAGTTAAGGGGTCACTGCATATGATCACATCATTATCTAAGCTGCACCACATGGTAATGACATTCTAAGAAAGTGTCTGAAGTCTACTTTGATGGCTTCCCTTTCAGTGGAGTGACAGCGGCGCAATTGACCTGTCTCCCATGAAGCAATTATCACTTTACTCTGTCACTTCACAACATTGGATTCCTGACCAGGGTCCTTTCGGTGTGGAGTTTGCATGTTCTCCTCATTTCTGTGTGAGCTCCCTCCAGGGGCTCCAATTGTCTCCTACCACAAAGAAATGCATGCTAGGATTCGTGACTTTGACCATGGCACTGGCAAAAAGACCTGGAGCTGGTCCCCAGGCGCTGGCAGCTGCGACTGCCCACCGCTCCCAGCCGTGTCTGCTCGCGGCTCTAGTGTGTGTGTACTCACTGGTGTAAAAGTATGTTAAATCCTGCATTCCACTGCTCAGTGTAAACTAAATAAAATACATTTTCTTCAGAAACATAATTGCATTTTTTCTCAGAAAAAGTAATTTGATAGCATGCATGCAGTGACCAGCAGTTTTCTCATCAGGCTCTACTTAGCTTTAAAGGCTTCTGTAAGCGATGTTTTTACATCATTTAATTGTTCGATCATTAAATGAAAATGCAATATTAGAGACATTTCATCTTTTTTTTCATCCATTCACCTCTGTGACTAATGTCAGTGTATTTTTGCACCTCATTTTGCAATTTTGACTGTGTGGAGTTTGAACGTTCTCCTTGTATCTGCAAGGGCTTCCGGTCTCCTCCCATAGTTCATAGGCATTCGTGTCAGGCAAACTGGAGATACTAGATTGCCCATAGAAACAATTGTACATTTTTTGTGTGTCTGCCCTGTGATGGAATGGGAGCCTATCCAGAGTGTTTCATTGCCTTTCGCCCTATGATCACCGGGATAGGATAAGCAGCTCAGATAATAGATGGATGGATGACTGTGGAAGGGTCCAGCTGGTCTTGTGCTGGTTAATCTTAAGTTGATGTGGTTCTTACTGATAATGTGATGATAGCTCAGCCATCACAGCTGGCAAAACCACAGCACGCAGCTGCGAAAGCTTATATATGTGGCACTCCTACAGCTTTTGTAATTATCCTTTTGGCACAGTACTCCTGACAGCAAGAACAAATTAAAGAATTAAGAACGAGGGGTGTCAAACTTAAACCCTAGAGTTTTGCTCGTTAAAAATGCCTGATCGGCAGTTGAAAGAGGCTAAACCTAGCATACTACAATAAGTGTTCATCACTTGCAACCCAGCCGACCTTATTATGTAGAATGTATATCCAGATGTTATGCAAGTAACCTCTTAAATGCATCACATTAACTGAATTAACAGGGAAAAGCTTAGACCATCTAGTATAAGTATGCTAAAGTGTCCAAAACTATAGGAATTTGGTCAGTTGCATACAATTTACTATTTGCATGTCCAGGTACTGTACATACCTGTGCATGCACTTCCATGTACCAGTCACATGAAACATATCTTTGCTAACAGGTATCTCTGAGTCTTTTGGATGATATAGTCACTGGATTGCATCTTTAAAAGTAATTCAGCAGTTTTCTCTGAAGCATTTAGAAACTAGTTTTCCTTGACAATAACCTGTTTTGGATTTACAGTGTAGTGCATTATGTGATAGTAGATGCTAACCAGTAATCACAGCGATCAGATGCTTGGTATCATTCATAGGAAATGAGGTGATATCCCTTATGTTACTTTCCCAAATAATAATTATTATTACCTCTTTAAATCTTTTAACTTTGCTTTAAAATCCCAGTGATTTGTTAAAAAACATCTTTTTCTTACTCTGATGAGCTCTTCTACCCAGTTCCGTCTAAGCATTGCAGAAGGCCACAACTCCAAGTAAACACAATCCAAGCTGAAGAGCGAATCATCACACGCCAGTTCCCTAGCAGAACGCCAGATTGGCCTGTTTTACTGAATTCATGGTGGAAGAAATCTCTTTCCGAGTGAAATAGACTGAAAGAAAGTGAAAGACAAAAAAAAGGATAGAAGAAGAAGGGAGGGGAATGAAAATCTCTCCGTAGCTGTGTGCTGATTCATTGAGCTGCATTGCTTCCAAGGACATCTTATTCTTAATAATGCTGCTATATTTGTGCAGAACAATCCTAAGAGCCTCAGCCCTGTGGATAAGTTCTATTAATTAATCGCAGCAGCAAGGCTGAAAGGAGTACACTCAGGATGACCACAAATCTGCATTTCACCAAATATGTGATGGTAAATCTACTGCCATGAAAACAAGAAATCAACACTGGCAGATTGGATTATTGCTTTGAAAAAAGAAAGTGAAGTTTTGTGAGACTATATAGACACTATATAGATCAAAGCTGGGCTTTTTTCAGAGTTGCTCTCCCTTTGCTCCAGTATCAGTTTATGCTTTTCAGGAAAGATTAGATGATATACCTTGGTAATGTTAAACTACACAACATTCTTACATTATTTTACAATTGTAACAATTAAAACAGTGATGTTAAGAGCAGAGTGTGTGTGTGTGTGTGTGAGACTCTGTTTCATCCCATCAGAAACTGAATCAGGAGTGAAGCTGCTGGAATACAGACCATAGAAAAACTGCTATACAAACACTACTGCACTCACAACACATATGCAGGCATTCCTTATTTTTAACACAGCTCACACTGCAATAGTTCAAAAAGAATAGGAGACTGTGCATTTTACACACACACACTGCCACAAATTGTACAAACCGTGAACAGAAAAAAGGAAAAGTGGTTTCTTATTTTTTTTCCATGGATATATATCCTGCAAACATCTCGACCGTCCAGGAACTTATGCCAGGATCCTGTTTGTGGACTTCAGTTCGGCTTTCAATACCATTGAAAGGTCAAACTCTCCCAGTTCAGCATGTCACCAGCTTCCTGTCAGTGGATCACCAGATTCCTGACAGACAGGAAGCAGCAAGTAAGGCTGGGGGGATCACTTCTGAAACATGGTCCCTTAGAATTGGTGCCCCTCAAGGATGTGTAACTCTCCCCACTGCTATTCTCCCTCTGCACCAATGACTGCACCTCCAAGAACTCAGCTGTTAAACTCCTGAACTTTGCAGACACCACCACCGTCACTGGCCTCATTCAGGATGGTGATGAGTCTGCATACCGGCAGGAAGTCAAGTGGCTGGTGCTCTGGTGCAGTCAGCAGAACCTGGAGCTGAACACGCTCAAGACTGTAGAAATGACAGTGGACTTCAGGAGACATCCCTCAGCACTGCTCCCTCTCATCATATCAGACAGCCCGGTGTCTACTGTGGAGACCTTCAAGTTCCTGGGTACCACCATCACCAAGGACCTGAAGTGGGAGACCAACATCTCCTCCATCCTCAGAAAGACCCAACAGAGGTTGTACTTCCTGAGACCACTGGGGAAGTACTGTCATCCACAGGAACTGCTGCTCCAATTCTACACTGCAGTCATTGAGTTTGTCCTGTGCTCCTCCATCACAATCTGGTATGGAGCAGCCACTAAACAGGACAGGAACAGACTGCAGCGGACTGTATGGGCAGCAGAAAAGATCATCGGCTCCCCCTGCCCTCCATCCAGGACCTGTACCGCTCAAGAACGAGGAAACAGGCAGGGAAGATCATCACAGACCCCTTACACCCTGGACACAGACTTTTTGACCTGCTTCCCTCTGGCAGACGATATAGAAGCCTACAGACCAGGACCACCTGACACAGGAACAGTTTGTTTCCCCTCGCCATCTCCTTCCAGTTGAAACAGTTGAACTGTCTCACTGCTTCACACTACAAGACTGCAACTGTACTTTATATACCACTCTGTGGTATTCATTTCTGTGATCCTGTATTTTCTGTATATAAGATTTAGATTGTTTATTATTGTTACAGGGTTGAGAGTGTTTATTTCTTTCCCTGTCTCTCTCTGTGTCTTCCTGTGCTTGTAGGCGGAGTTTGGGCATTGCCGGCTGATTACTTGTAAGGGGCGGGGCCAGCTCTCCTGTATAAATACGGCCCCTCTACCAAGATGTCTCTCTCTCTCTCTCCCTGGATTTTCCCACGGGCAGACGCGTTTACTTTTGATCTGTTAATTTTAAACTTTTCGTTTGTAAATATTTTTGTTGTTGATTTCACCTTGATGGTTACCTTGTTAATTTTTCTGCACCTTATTAGTTTAGGTTTAGTAAGTATAGGTTAGGTAATTTTGGAAGACTCACTACTTTTGTTTGTCGGGAGCAGTCAAGCCTTTTAACATCAACATTGGAAGTGTGTGGTTTTTCTTTTATTTTCCTTTTGTCTTTTGGTAACCGTCATGTCTTCTGTTAAATATATCTTTAATTATATTAAATTATTGCATTT
>JBBPCX010088079.1:0-25882 GCA_037974365.1 Hydrocynus forskahlii | reverse complement strand
TATATGTAAGTAAAAGCTGTGAGGGTAACATTTGCTTTTGTCTGAGAATAGAAATAACACACACACACAAAACAAAACCATACAAAAGGAAAATACAGAATATCATATCCATTATATACACAGACAATTATGTACAGAAAAGTAAGGCCACAGTTATGCAGTCCTGGAGTTTGTTGTTTTAGATTTTCAGTGTCAAATGTGTTTCCCTGTCAGAAAGAAGAGCGGCTGGTCCTCTTTAGCGTTGGCTGTCTGAAACTCATCACTCAGGCGGAACCTCCACTCGTCCTCCAGCTCCAAACGGACCACGGTGTGCCGTAGAGCACTTCGGTTGGGGCAGATCACACATAGTGTCGCCCCTGAGCAAGCAGAGAAGATCATTTCTCAGTGTTTTCACAAACCAGAATTGTCATTGTTAGAAATAATACACTTGGTGTAAGTGATTTCTCATCTAAATGTACCTCTTTACTTTAACATTCAAGATAAGAAATCACTTTGTAAGGGGCAATGTTTGCTCCCACTTAAGAAATCCAGGCGGATGTTATTTGGGGATGGTTCAGTCAGAATGCTAGTGTGAACTAATATTAATTTCCATGAAAGAAAATCATGGAATTAGCCTCCATTTTTTAAAGGGAATTGAAGATCATGGAGCACTTTTTTGTGCCTGGTGCTGTTTACAATACAGCAATTTAAATGCAAGTACATAGTACTTTTGTTTTAATGTCAAGAAATAACAAGGTGGCAAAATCATGGTGGATGATTTTTTTCTCTTCATCTAACATGATTAAATGCAAAAGAACAATTTGGTCACAGACAAATTATAAAAAAAGTGAAAAAATATTTCGGACAAAATGATCACTATCAATATTTCCATTACTTATTTCAACATTTTATTATGTTTAGGACAGTTCCATTTGTGCCAGAGCAGGAAGTTTTATCAAAGACATCGAAACAAAAGGCAAGTTTTGAAGTAAAAGATTTAGTGTATGGTGATACCTGCCCTAGATAAAACTAATATAAAATTGCAAAAAGTTCTTTTATCACTGGACGGAACTGCCACGTCCAAGGTTTAATTCAAATCATGTAAGCTGAATAATGTAGAGACAGGAATATGCTGAGGAGCTGGAACAGTTCTAATGGAAAGGCTAAAACTGTAAACTGAACTGGTGGGGTCAGTGAGCTTTGGACTGCTTGAGTGAGCTTTAGACTTCATGAAGACCTAATGTTATGACTAATAATAAGATATAATTATAGAAAATTAAGTGTAAGTACAGCTTCTTTCCCACCTTTCAGGAACTGGAACTTCTTGAGGAAGCCAGGTGTGACAAAAGAGTCGCAAAAATAGAGCAGGAGGCCACTGAAGAGCAGGCCAGCAGTGCTGATGTTGATGGAGTGTGGTCTTGAACTTACAAAACACACCGTCACCTGAAGGACACACATATAAAGTGATATAATAGCAATCAGGGGCTTAGAACTAACTGCATCAGTGTATCAGTATCATATTGTCTCAAGCTCTCTACCGTCTTTCAGCTTCTATTTAGTGAATATCTTGTACCTCGGGGCCCAGGTTAAGATAGCAGTCCACAGAAAGCACTGGGTGGCTGTAGTTCCCGGCGCTGAGGGGGAACAGCCTCTGGCTCGTGTGCTGCAGGTACTTCTCCAGCAGAAGCTGAGCTGGTGTGGCCAGGAACAGGTGCTTACTGTCTGGGGCGCATATGTACTGGGATGGCTGCACCGTTGTTGGTACATCAGTCATCTGAGGAGAGTTTGAGTAATAATAACAGTGTTTTAACCCTCTGGTCTTGTTGCAGGCCATTTGTGTCCACTTCACTTGCTCTTATTTGACCATTTTAGCTGTGTTAATGCATGTGGAATGAAATTTCATTTTTAACTTCGGCTCATTAAATATACATATATATATATATATTAAATATAATATACGCCATACATCCAACTGTAACACTTGACTTGTTCATGGCCACTTTTGACCAATTGAAACCCATGAAAACTACATTTTTACATTCCTTGTAATTTACACTGTTGAATCATACAATTTAGGTTAAAATGCTTTCATTCTAAACTCAACACTTGAGAAATGTAGTTTGTAATGGTTTCAGTGTTGTTGTTAATCAGTTACATATTTCAGATTTGTTCCATTTTTGGGCCCAGTAGCATTGAGAATGGCCATTTTTGAGGTTGTTAAATTAAAAAATGTAGTTTTCATGGGTTTCAATCGGCCAAAAGTGGCCACGAACAAGCTGAATGTATAGTAAAAACGAATAAGAACAGAGGGTTAAGGCTCAAATGTGCCAAGCTATTGTTGTCAAAACCACTGTAAAATGGATTGGGAATGCTTAACAGGGCCTATTAAACCACTCGTGATGCAGAAAATGAAAGACATCAACTGGGGATTAGCACAATGACACCTGAATAACGCTAACAAATGATCTACCAGAATAAACTCACTATTAGTAGAGCTAGAACGGGTGGATTGTTCCTTTACTGTTGGCAAAATCACATTTTTGGTAGGCCTCCTACTTTATATTGTCCTTTATAGTCCTTTAACACATACTGTATGTTAAAAAGGGAGAGAACCAAAATTTTAGTACTTGAAGGATGAACCCACCTTGGTCTTGATGATAAAGGTACGGTATCCGCCAATGGCTATCTGCTTTTTCATCACACTGAAGTTGTTAAAGCGGCACATGAGAAGGCCAGCACTCTGGATGCGGAGGTTAAAGTCCACATCATCGCATGTAAATCTAGTGTAGACAAAGTGTTGACATAGACTCTATGATGCATTTTTATCATGTTAAACATGATGAGACACTGATGAAGAACTGCTGTTATTTGAACTCACCGGTTTTGGTTGTACTGCACATCCTGTGTGAGGTCCACATTAAGGAGCAGAAAGTCATGCAGGTGTCCTCGGGAGAAGGGTTCTCTTCGCTGGCCTGTCCTGGACCCCCGGCTTGCCCACTTCCTTAGGCCACAAAGACCATATTGGCTGATATCTGGAGACGACTCCATATGCTGCAGCACCTGCTTCAGTGAGACATTCCGCTCTGCTCCCGCAGTACCACTAAATGCGCATATACATAGACATACACACACACACACACACACACACACACACACATACACAGTTAGATCAGGTCACTTACATGACAGCCTTACCTTAAAGTATTTTCTCAGTGTAATCTGGGGAAATTCCCACGCTTTTAGTTATTTCAGTGACATTTGTATTTTTAGAGGAAGATTGGTAATAAAGATGAGAAACAGAAGAATCAATGAAGTGCAGAACAAAATAGGTGAGGGTAAATGAAGTGCAGTTCAAAACAGGTGAAGGCCCTTAAGTAAAATAAGTTGAACACTAAGAAGCACCTTTTGGGGTCAACATCCACGCTGTTCCACATGACACAGGAATCATCTGCCAGGATAATGAAGGGCCAGACATCCTGTGGCCGACTGCCATGCTCTACCCTCCGATTACGTTCCAACTCCAGATTGTGATAGGACAACTCCTTAATAAGGAAATGTGCTGCTCCTATGTGGTATCGTGAGAGTGAGAGATAGATGAGAAGGTTTGATATCCATCTTAGAACTGCAGGGAGGTAAGAGTCAGGAACCACTCTAGACGTCTAATGTTAGACTGATCATTACTGTTATTGTACCAGTCCTGAGAACTGCATTATGTTTGTAATACATTGGTTTAATGCATAATTATAGACATGAAATCAACCAACACAGGTGTTCCTAATTCCAGTCTTTGCGACATGTTAAATATTTTAGTGCTATTTTATCTAGCGGACCAGATTCTCATTAGTTAATTACCAGGCACCTTGGGTTCAGTGCCAGGTGTGTGGAGTGGAAAAAACATCTGATCTAAACATCTTAGATATATTTGGGTGGCTCCTGACCCACCCTGTATATTCATAAAAGCCTCAGTGTCAGAATACACCCTAAAACCACAAATACTCTTATACGCATTTGAATCAAGCAATTAAGAAAATTCAGTGCTGCAGTTTTGCTGCAGGCTCTCAAGGTTGTACAGGGAATTGTTACCTATTCCAGCTCCATTAAAGATGGCAGGTAAGACCAGCATGATGTGATTGGGCCAGTATTTCTTATAGACAGCCATCTCATATTCTTTGATGACCAGGATGTGCAGGTGGGAGGCTCCATCCATGGCATGATACAGGTTGAACAGACCATGCTCATGACGACCCGTGGTGGGGGTAAAAATTGGGCTTTTGATGCAGTCTGGATTCTGTAGGTATGAGATCAGACAACACTTTTTATTATGGGATTGTTTTTTCATGTCGCAAAGATGTTCCTAACTTGTGATGTTTAATGATGCACTTTCTTCAATGTTTTTTTTTCAGCTTTTGAAACCCACTTGCCATGGTTTTAACGGATATCTGGGGTGTTGTTATTACTGGTTCCCTCAAACTGAGGAATAATAGTCCATACCCAGTCAGAGGTGAGGGGCAGTCTCATGCTCTCAAGCTGGCCTCCTGGCTGGCTAAAGGAAAAGTGATGCTCTTTGGATTTGGGAATTATGAAATAGAGCTGGATCTCCTCCCCAAGCAGCAGGTGAGAGAAGGTGAAGGCATGCAGGGTGGACTCATACATCTGAAAACACACACATTCAGCTTAAAGTTTAAATTTTTGTCGTGGTCTATTTGTATTCACTGGACTGAAGAGTTAAAGTTTAAAGTTTACTGTTTTACCACATAGCACCCTGCATTAACTACCCATCCTGTGATTTAAATATCAATTTTAGACCAAAAGCTCATTTGAAAATGATAATAAAACAATGTATCAGGCATCAGGTGGGTAATTTGTAACGATTTTTGCAAGGTAGAGATGTTTAACTCAGATGACTGTGAACAATTTTGACTCAGTAAGTTTAACTTTCTACAAGTTTAACTAAAACTGAGCATTTTACATCAAACCACTCTAGACGACTTTCCTGACATCAATAACTATTAAATTATGCAAAAAATCGGTAAAATTATTGTAATTGTCTAGCATATGATTACCTGATATCGAGGATTAAAGCCCATGTACTGATGGCACTGTTCACAGTGATGATAAGTGTTGTATGCTGCATATTTGGAGAGTTTTATCCGTGCTGTACGTCGGCGGAGGTATACATCCTCCTGGCGCCGGGGGGTTCCTTAAAAAACATGAAAAAGAAAAAATGTAAATGTATATTTGTCAATTCATTTCAAAGTGGATTTGTAACAAGCAGTTCCATCAAACACAGGTACATATATAGGTCATTTAGTTGTTTTCTATCGTTATGCTTACTCTCTGGATCTGGAGTGAAGTCAGGGGAATAGACAGCACTGATGTCTTCGTATTTGGGATCATGGATTGTAAAGTCAAATGGCATTCCTCTCATAGTGTCAACATTGGGCCATGACGCAATGGCCTGATGATACCGCACTAAATCCGACTGGGAATCTGGAGAAAAGCCACAGGTCTTTGGAATATGACTCAGTTTCATTGCTTTTACATGTGACAATGTGCAATATATGTTCAAGTTGAATATGTTAAAAGTTGAAAGGGTCAGCAATTAACAATTTATCATATACTGACTGCAGTTAATGTCCTCTTCATCATAGATGTCCACCTCCATAAGCCTGATCAGCATGCGGGAGAGAATGCCCAAAAACTGCAGATATGCCCCAGTCTTCCCAACCTAGATTTACATAAAACAGTAAATCCCTCCGGGCTGTGTATACAGATTCCTAATGAAATGTCTGCATAAGGGAAAATGACCATTCTGTCATATGTGAACATACCACAGCACACAGTGTGAACACCACAAAATTCTTCCTCTGCATTTAACCCATTCACCAAGTGAAGCAGCGGGCAGCCAGGAACACAGCGCCCAGGGAGCAGTGTGTGGGGACAGTGCCCTAACCACTAGGCTACCAACTGCCTAAAACTAATTAGTACATCTACAAAAAAAAAGGTGTTCCCTATATGTTATACTGCATATTTACCATCAAAAGTTTGGGAAATCCTACCCTTTTAATATGAATCAGCATACTTTCTTTGTCAGGATGTACTATATGAATGATGACACTTGATGACACTTGACACACTGGCATCAAATAGCTGTTTAATGTTAACAACTAAATAAAAAAATAGGTTGTGAAAATCCAACAAAATTTTGAACAAGGCTGAGGGACTCACAGTATATGAACAGTATATATGTATTCTAAATATGTAATGTAGAAATGCTTGTGGAATAGTTTCAATGTTTTTATACTGCAAAGTGCAATATAGCAGCACAGTTACAGGAAAATATTTTGTCTAGATCATCTGACTGCTTACCTGTGGCGGCCCACTGAGAAGCAGCCTGCGTGGGTGGAAGCTGTCAGTGCGACCCTCAGCCCGGTTACTGCTGTCCATGTGGTGTGGCCTAGGTATTGTCCACTGTCTGTAGTACAGAGACTGCTCTGTGCAGGTCATCATTTTGCTGAGAAGCGGTCTAAAAGAGCTGGCCCAGTCCACTGATGTGTGAGGGATGAACGATGTAGGCTTGGGCAATCCACTGGCATCAATGGTAGTGATGAGATCGTAGAGGGCTTTAGGAAGGAGTACTACAGGGGGTCGGTTGAGGTTTTGGGCCCAGGAGCAGCTCTGGTGCAGCGGGGAGGCCTGTGTGGACGAGGAGCCAGGGGAAGTGGACTTGGATGATCGTCTCTGGCTGTGAGGACTATCTCCAGTCAGGGTGGGATGTAGGGAAGGCAGCTTGTCTGCTTTATGAGGGGAGAAGTCAGTCTGGGAATGATTCAGGCCAGGGAGTGCGTTATTCACTGCAGGCCACCAGAGGGAGACAAAGAGAGTAAGATAAGTAATGGTGCTTGAAAACACATTCCTTGAAGAAATGCACCAACACTTCATCTTGCAGGAAAAATTAGAACACAGACATTTAAATTTATAATCACCTAAAACAGTTGTTCTTCAATAATAACTCAGTAATAATTTCTTGGGATCAAGAAGTTACATCTTATTATCAAAATCGAATATAAATAGCTGTTTAATCAGTGAGATTTGTTTACTGCTCCACATAGAAGTTCATTATCAACACTTTTTTTATTATCAAAAACTGCTTCTTTTTAACTGTGTTTACAAACTTTAAAACAGTAGCAAATAAATAGACAGAAACACTGAAAGCTTTCAGCATTATATAAAGTTTGTTGGAACATCAATCCAGAATAAAACCTTAAATCTGATTTCACAAATATTTACTCCATCCTCAATGACAAATCACAAAAAAGGTTACCCATGTCTGATTGGGATCTTGTAAGCATAAAATCAATCACCCTGGCAATGCAATCATTAGTTGACTGTCATTAGTTGACTGTTAATTATAACCTTATATCAAAAGAAGTAATCTAATTTTCTTCAGCTTTTTGGAAAAAGGAAGGGGGCACCCATGACTTTGGCCATGTAGTTTAGAAAAGTGGTGTGTGTCCCTTGCCAGATCATTACCAGGATCCCCATTCTTTTTGCCTAAAGCACTGCTGCTGAAGAATGTGCTTCACAGCACGGCTTTCATCCTATTAGACCCCCTTTCTCTCATCTCACAATTCTCTTAACAAAAATTCTTTGTCAATTAGTGATTTTTCACACTATTCGTTCTGAGTGACTCTTAGCAAATCAGTTCACAAGCATGAACATTTTTTGTGCTGCGCAACACTCTAGCCCAGGGGAGACAAACTCCACTCCTGGAGGGCTGGTGTCCAGCACAGTTTGATGGTTCTCTCAAAAACATTCACTAAACCTGACAATTCACTGGCGAGGTGAACCAGGTGTTTCTGAGCAGGGAAATCAGCAAAACGTGCTGGACCACGGGCCTCCAGGACTGCAGTTCAACACCCCTGCTCCAGCTTGTGATGCTGCTCAGGAAACTCATAAGCCACATACAATTATTTCCTTTTTAAACATGTAGAATGAATTTAAGTGGCATTTGCAACACATGTGCTGTGTTTCGGTGACATGCAGCCCAACTGACCATTCACCACCAGCTCTTCCTCCTCGTTGTCTGTGCTGCTGAGTTTGTCAGGGTCCCCCTCAGACAGGTCACTGGAGGTGTGAGCCCCTCTCTGGCTATGAAGCTCTGTTGACACCAGGTAAGCTGCCAGGCCCAGCTCTTGCTCCAGGGCTGTCCGCTGCAGAGCACAGCAGCTCATCACCCTCTGGTCACAGTACTTCAGAGACCTGCCACAATGATGCATACAACATATAGTGGCATGCCAAATAATGCACTTTAATAATGCAGTGTCAATAAATGTATCTGTATATTAATGGAGCTCTGCAAAAATGCTACATGTAGTATTTGTGACTAGCAAAGTGCTAGACACAAATACTACATGTACTATTATTGTCCTCAAAAGATATCTGGTTACTCTTTAATATGTTCATTTATTAAAATATTTAAAACGGGTGTTCCGAAATGTTTGAGGTAGCATAGAATATACTCCCCAAAAAGAAACTAGGCCCCTGCTTAATATACTCATACTGTGCAGAAACCAAAGTAGTAAATGCTGGCTTACTTGGCAACAAATTGCTTGCCAAGACTCATTTCCACTCAGAGAGAAGATAGTATTGCATCAGCTAATCTTCAGCTAATTATTTCCCCCAATTTTCATGGAGGTCTTCCTGACCTCTTGCGGCTACCACTAATGACACTGCATGCATTTATTATTTGAAGGAACTATCAAACTTATAAGCTACGCTTGGAAATTCTACTGAGTTTAATTTAGACTCTGAGGAAGGAAGGGTTTCATCCCTTTATAATTTTTTTTAAAGTGTATTACTTCTGGCTGAACTTTCATATAGTCATGGGAGGAAGGAGCAGTAAATCTGAACAAAACAGACTGAACCAAAACCTTTGGCTATAATGATAAAATATTAAATTGTGTCTTGGATTGTATTGCCAAATTTACTCCAGTACATATTAAGTTAGATTTGAGATTTTCCAGTTTTTCAGCTGTGAGATCAGTATCAGGCAGAGCTGCCATAGTTGTATTTCACTCAGTAAGAAAGTGAATGTACAACAACAAAAGTCATCTGCAAGATGAATGTACCTTTATTAAACACTGCCATCTTATGCAATGATAAATGTAACAAAATCATAAAATATCAGAAATATCCCACAATGGACAATGGAGTTCTTATGTCCACATACAATATATGTGGCCAAAACTCCACAGTCTACAACTACCTGACCACTGTTTTTGCCATTCTATGTTTGATGATGCTATATGCATATAAAGCCAAGATTATCAAAGATGATCAAATCTACAAATTTGTCTATTTTTAACTGCTTGCGTGCCGAAACCTCTGATAAATTTGACAACACTCCAAAACTGCCAAAGGAATACCACCAACAAATAGAAGGTAATTAGTTTTTAACTTAAAATAAGCAGTATAAAGTTAGTGCTAAAAAACAGTCCTGTTCACAAAAAAATGTTGGAAGAACAGTTAAAAAAAAACAACAATGCATGGAGAGACACATTTTTGTGATGGAAATTATTAACAGGATTTATTCACAAGATAATATTACTTTTATTATATTACTATTAAGTGTGCTATTTGTTCAGTAAGTTTGAAAATCTTGCTGTATTAGTGCATCTGTTCACACTAAGCTATTTGTTAACCCTGATTTGTCCTATATATAAATTTCTTGTAAATATTGCTGAAAGGCTGAGTTTCTGTTAGATGAACTGTGTGTACCTTGGCAGGGACTCCCCCATTGGATCCATGCCAGTAAAAATGAGGATGCAGGGCAAAGCTTCCAGCTCTAGGTATGTGTGAGGAGTCCATTCTGGGTCTTGGATCTTAAGCCACACCTACATACATATACAACCCACAGGCCATGAGCATTAGCATCTGAGTGACCTATGCATGCAATCGAATCTTTGTAGATAATTAATATGTAAATCAGAATTTAAATAAAAGTTTGTCAGCATGGAATATTCCAGTGTTTTTTAACCTCATCTGCTGCATGTGTATCATACTGTGGACAAGTAATACAGCTCATAAAACACCCTTGAGATAAAATATATTGGGACAGAATCTTTCTTCAGCTTTTACCCACTGGCTTGCATTGTGTTTCAAGGTTTTCTGTGCCTTTACAAGCTGAGAATGCTATAAAAAGATAAACTGGAACAGATGTGGTTAAGTTTGAAAAAGAATGGTTTAAAACAACACTGGAGTATTCCTTTAAGACAAACCTGCTAACACGAAAATAAAAGTTGCAGATACCCGTAGCTGGTTGAGGAAGTGCTTTCCCAGTACGATCCCAGATTTTGAGTCCCCCAGCACAACTTCAAATCGTTCATGAAGCCCCAGATGGTCTCGAACGCGGCAGAGACGCTGGTGTGCCAGAGTTGCTAGGGCCGGGAAGGGAATTCGGAGCAGCAGCATGTGCCCGTGGTGGCTGGGACAGCGGTGTGCTGAGCCCAGCAGACACTGCACCATCTCCAGGGTCTCCACAGAGGTGTGCTTCTGCAGCTGGACCTGGCCTTTAACCATTGCCATCAGAGCCACAGAGTAGTGCTGGAGCAGCACCTGAGTGCGGATAACCACGCTGTGAAGCTTAGGGAACCTGAGGGAGGAAAAGATATCTCTCAGTGTGAGTAAAGTTAATTCAGTTTGTGAAAATGTTATCGTGCTGTGAAGTGTTCATGTTAATTAGTAAATTAAGCATTAGTGAATAAAGCACTAATGTGGATGTACTTCTGTGAATATTCTGAAATTGTGCAGACAATCAGGGGTGGGTAGTAACTAGTTATATTTACTCAGAGGTATGTGAATAAACTTTTGTTTTTGGAGGTTTTTGAAGGCTCATAGTACTACTCGAGTATATTTCTGTGAGAGTACTATTCAAGTCATTTCAATTCAGATGGTTAGTCACCTGCTTTTATATTTTATATTAGACCATTAGAATGTCAAAAAAGAATAATTTCTAACAAACATTTAGTTTCTGTTCTTATTTTATTCAGACTTTACCTAGTCATTGTAGTTTTGGTTAGTGTTTTTATTTTACTTTTAATTTAAGAGTTCTACATAGTAACACACTCTATAGCTATTCAAAACAAACAAAAAAAAAATTAAAAGCAGGGACTCCTTAGCTATGCATTACAGATGCCTGGGGGTCCTCAGACCCCACGTAGAGAACCATGGAATTAAATAACACTTGAATTTTCTCTACCTGCTCTTCTCATTATCAGTACTTTGAAGCCTATGCACAGAATCAGATTTGAACAAATGAGCATTGTAGTACTTACAGGGTAATTCTAAGTCAAATGAGTATTAAGGGATTAAGGGATTGTTAGTGATGTACCTCTCCTCCAAAGCAGTGACCATGCTCTCAAATGAACTGTCAAAACGCAGCAGAGGCAGGCTGTTTCCAGAGCGTGTGGACTCCAACAGCTCAGACAAACCAAAGTACCTCGTTTTCTCGTGGTACAGATCCACATCCTTCATACAAAGGCACAATACATTCCTGTCTTAGTGCATTATTTGGAGATCTAAATGACTACAGAATTTAAGTGATGGCAAATTTTTAATAACTGAAATGTATACTTACATTGTTGAATGCTGATGGCCAGTGGATCTCGTTATATGGACTGATGCGTGTGTACTGAGTCTGTAGGGCAAAAGGGAATGAGGTCACCTGGAGGGTCAGGATGTTGGCCGCCTCTTGAATCTGCCTGCAGTTCAGCAGGTTGTCCACAAGTCCTGAGCTGAAATCTCCTCCTACCCTACTGTACTGTCCACTGCAAAAGACCCAACCAGAAAGGCAGATTTAATAACAGCCAAACAGGTACCTCTGGACAGATGCTGGAGAGGAGAGCTCTGTTACCTGCTAATGTCCCAGTGTGCATGATCATGCACTAGTATGAAGAGGGTGTAGGGATTCAGCTTGGATTTCTGAATAAGGCTGTTGATCTTCGCCACTGCATCCTGGTCCAACTTTACCACATACTGCTCAGCATCCTTTAAGGACAGGCAGTCCTGGTGCAGGCCTAACTCTTGTAAAACCCCTATAAATGTACAAGACACTTTAGAAAAGGAAAAAATCGAACAGTATTAAACAAAAATATATTAGTGAAGTTACAGAAGGTCAACCCAATCAACGAAGATGGTTTTCAATAGGGAAATAAACAGGTTAAAATATTTCATGGTCTTTCGCACTATTTCTAAAGAGAATTAATTAAGATTAGTTAAGAGAAGGCTAATCCTCTACCTGAGTTCCACAGGTGCAGGACCACTTGCTGGAAAGTCACTTCGGATGGAGGTACACAGATCAGGAATTCCACCTTGTCGAAAGAACCCAGGTCCAGGTTGTGAGTGCTGGAGTCAGCAATGGCACACACATGGGACAGAAGCTTTCGAGCCATAGCAAGCTGAATGGGACGAATCTCACGCCACTCTACCCGGTACTCTGTCATGGACATTTCTAATGTCAGAACCAAACTTTGCATCTACAAAACAACAACTTTACAGGCGAAGGGAGGAACAATCATAACTTACAATAGAAGTTTTTTGTCAAAAGATGATTTTATTTTCTATTGTTTCTTTTATCATGACATTTTCGTGGAATGCAAATGTCAAATGGTGTTAAGTAAAAACCACCCAAAATGACCAAAATGGAAATACACTGTTTTGCATTCCCTTCAATAGTCTTTTGGGGGTAATTTAAGTTCAATATTGAGGTTTATAGTAAAGTAATGTACATGAAAGTCACCTGTACATTCTCCTGGGGCTTCCTGTCCATAGCCTTGAGCAGAGTGGCTGGTATTCTCTGGGCTGGTTTTATCCAGCAAGGCTTCGACATCTCCATCTAGAAATTTTACACAAAAAAAAGACTCAAAACAATAAGCTAAAGCTGGGCCTGAAATTTCAAGCATACATGAATGCACAGTTTTCTGACAATATGAACTCTCATTCATCTTAAGATTTGCTTGCTGGGAACTGGCTCTTAGTCATGCCTAACCAAACCTGACTTACCTGGACCAAGGGAGCTAAAGTAGGCCTCTAGTTCAGCAGTCATCCCAGTGGAAAGCTCCTGACTAATCTCTCTCATGCAGTCGCTGGAAGGGAGCATGCTCTCTGCAAGCGATCGTGACTGGTGCTTCCCTAATAGATAAATAGATGATTAATGTACTTATAGATAATAATGCACAGTTCTTTGCCTTCTCTACCAAACATAAGAGACATCAATTTAGCATATGTTCACTGTTGGAATCAACCTTATATCTCAATTTTTGCTGCTGTTGTTTTTTGTTTGCTTGATTTAAACACTCTGTAAAAATTAAACTGTAAATGGACCAACTGTTCCATTTTGGAGATGTTTTATTTTGAAGGCATCAAAACATATGTTCTATGGGCTTTTCTGATTATAAGTAGCAAGTAAGCACATCTTCACCGAGATACACTACTATATAAATATCACTGTTTAAAATCAACGTTTTCCACAATTTAAAATATAAGAATAATTGTTGGGGCACTTAGAAGCTTTAAATAAAATGGTAAGATTTTAGATGAATGATGAATAAAAACAGACAGATGTTTCACCTCTCAGATTAAAGTTACAATACAATTAACAAAATGTAAATAATGCATAATTACAGCAAATCTAGGATTTAATAACTTGGTTAAGACTTCTTAAACACTGATTAAAAGTATTGAATAAAAAATTGCTTTGAATGAACAGTGTGGGAATGCAGCTACTCAAGAAAACATTTCTGCTGTAAGTAACAGGTGGTGCACTTAAGATATAAGGATATAAATTTCAGGCAGTAGTGGCATACAGTCACCCCAGAAACTTGCAGACTTGTTATTACTGGTTAAAATATTTTATTTTGCAGTATATATCTGCAACAATATCTGCATTTTAGTTTCTTTTTTTCAAATTGTTTTGAATGTAGCATAATTACAGATTTGTGGAAGTTATATCATGGATCCAGTGCTGACATTGTATCGCCTTCTATCTTTTCTGAATAAAACTAGTTTGTGTATTTCCGCCAAGTGTCTAGTTATCCCTGTCCACCAGCTTGTCATGAAAGACATATTAAGATTTTCAATATTTTAAAACTGTTTAAAATTCTCAAAGAGTTTAAAGTAAATGAAACTGAAACGATGTAATGAAATTACTTCTATACAAAAATAGGTACCATGTTTCCGCTGGCTAGACTATGCAATCGATGGATGTGGTAAGAGCAAGCCTGCAATTATACAACAGATAAATGAAAGACCTGGATCAATATGGACCATATTTGATACTACACTTACATGACTGCACGCTGTGACTACAAAATGACTTACAATTTAAATGCTTAAAAATGCTTTGGTGAATGGTTGATGTAAAATGGTTAGCAATTGGCTCACATTAGCAGTTGGGATTTGAACCCACAACCTTCTGATTGCAGGACCAATGCCCTAACAACTAGGCCATCCAGCCCCAGTAAAATGCAGCCATTTTTATCAGTAAAAAGCAACCAATTAATGTTTTTTTTTTACATGTGTTTCACAAATCCAGTTTTTAGGTAATTTAACCCTCAGAACATCTGAAATTCAAACAAGCCTCTTACCTGTTACCACTATACAGGACTCTGTCTCTTGGCTCCTGCCTATGCAGATGATAACCACATAATGGGTCTGACTCAGCTTGCCTTCTGTTAGCTTTTGGAAGGTGTTGTCTAGTGCCTCAGCCACAGAGGGTGCTGTGTCCACTACCAGGACGCTCTCTCCGCAAGAGCTGGTGGCCAGCTTGGCCAGCCAGGGAAGCTGGGTGGGGGAAAGGGGTTGAGCCAAGCCTGGCAGAGGAGTGGGGAACTGTGGGTGGCTTTGCTGGTACTGTCGGATCTCTGTCAGGTGTGAGTCGCGCCAGGAACGCATGAGGATCTGTTCCAAGTCTTCCATTAGGGGAATCTGATCGGGTGCTGAGGTCGCACACATACACATACAAACATGGATTATTACTTACTGATGCAAGTGATATATTTGTAACTATGTACCAAAACTAAACATTGTGACAAATGAACCAGAGGTAAAGTTGTTTTAACCCTTAGAAGTGGCTGGTGATAAAGGAATGGTATAATTATGTATGAATTTGTTAAACTTTCCGTCATTACCACATCTTTAATTATGTAGAATATGTAATTTAAGGCCAAGTTAGCTTGTATCCAGTCTTATTCTTGATAAGCATCATGTCCATTTTGAGTAGAGGTGCAACAATGCATTGAAACATTGGGATACTAATATAATGCGATGATGCGATGGGATGTTAAATAATGCGATGAGTGACAGTGTGCATCATGAAAAGGTAAATGTAAAGGTAAATTAAGAAACTATGTAGTAATGGATGTAATTATATTTTAAAGTAATTCTCTTTTAAAGATTAAGTAATGTGAATTAAATGTAATATCAATTAAAAACTCCTCCTACACAGATTCCCAGACTGCATTTTATGTATTTGTAGCTCAGTTGATTGGACACCAGCCAGCTATACATATATGTCTAACTCTGTGGTTGTAGATTTCTCTCTCACCCAGCTGCACCAGGTAGTAGACTGTCAGCAGGACCTGCATCTCTGTGGATAGAGGCTGGACAGACGAGGCTCCGTACTGCTCATAGACGTGTGGGAGGGTCTGGGAGCTGCGGTAACACGCCTGCAGATGCCCGTTTACTAGCACGTCACTTGTGTTCCCACACAGTCGTGGAAGAGCCCCATGCCCTGTAGGCACACACAAGCACACATACACCATTTGTTGTTTAGGATCAGGAGTTAGAAACAATGATGGGACAACCCTCACCTTTTTGATCCATTTACTACTATGTGCAACACTACAAATTACTGTCAATTGTGCCATATACTTTAAAGCAATAATTCGATGAAAAACCAAATTTTCATTACATCTTCATATAATTTAGTTGATAAGTAACTGCATTGCCCCCACAATCCCATGGAAAATGATTTCTGTCTGCATAGTACTTAAATCATATTTGCCTGACCTTGTGTCAAACTGTCAAGTAAAAATCTTCAAAAGATTGAAGCTCAATGACTGATCTATAAAATAGTGCATAGCTCAATACAGTGGTAGCTGTAACTTCTGAATGGTGTCTGTTCTTTTATCCATTTGTTTAGATAGCAGTATGTACTACAGTCAGTGCTAAATACATATGAGGGAAAGGTAAAATTGCAGGATGAGGAATGCATCTTACCTTTAAAAATAACTGGCCGTAGTCCACAGATCTGGAGCAGATTATCAGGCACTGTGATGGACTCTCCTGGGGGCAAGGGAGGTGAGGACCCCTGTGACACACATCCTGAAGACCCACTGTCTGCTGTATGTGCAAACACAAGCACAGTCATTCAGAACTGGATGTCAATAGAACAAATACAGCCGTCTAAACTTTTTTCTATACCCTCTTTTAAAGTACAGACCAAAAAGTAGGTGTGCAGTCAGAAGTAGTCAGAAATGAATGTGAGGTGTTAGGTTCATGTTTGACAAATGTACACACTACACTTTTTTTTTTATTACAGAAGGGGGCATAATTCTGACTGTAATGCAACCTAGAGTATTCAAGAATCGCCGGCTTTAACATCATGAACTCTGTGACTAGTAGTACAAGCCCTCTTAAATTTAGTCCATATCTTTGTCAGTTTTTAAATAACATTTTCATGTACAGAGTTTATTTTCTTTTGGAGTCTACTGAAGATCTGAAGCAAGTGTATGTTTTATTTTTATGGTTTACAGACACTGTTTAAATATGACTGAAAATATGAGATTGAAGGGCATGGGGCAGAGTTTTTGTACCTGCTTTCGTGTCGTTAACTGTGCTGGAGGTCGCAGGTCTAGTAACAGTTTCGGATGGTGCTGATGATTCTGGAGACCAGCCCTTGTGCCTCTTTTTGGGTGGTCCGGTGTTAGCTATGGAACCTTAAAGAAAAGGTAATTACCTTTACTGACAAAAACAGCTATATAATTTCGAACTTTTCATTAGAAAAGTTAAATTAAATCAGTAACCTACTTTTAAGGATGCACAATGATATCACATTCATATGGGTTTTGGCAGATAATCAACATTAGATGGGTGTTTAGACTGATATTTCAAACCAATATTCAAAAGATGTACTGTATTTATTGGGGAAGTTGGGACACTGCACAAAAATATCTGCATGTTACTCATTTTATTGCATTTGTAAGCCTGCATCAGCCAACAATTGGAAATGACGATACATTTCTATTAAAATAACATGCAAACTCCCAATCACTGCTGATGCATCCAAAATGTATTTTAACTGATGTTTTAAAATGATGTCTATCGGAGAAAAGTGAGTTTCAGTGTGGTAGGAAGCAGCCACTGAGTTGTACATTAACCAAGCTGTTAATGTGAAACGTGTGTGCTGGTGCATGTGTGTGGTGAGTTGTGCTTATACCACAGAACTACACCAAATCCTACTGCAAACTGCATGGGTTGTGAAGGAGACAAGGATGCTAACTACAAGACATAAAGAGGTTTTTTTTTGTTTTTACAGCAGTTCTTTATGTAAGTGACACACTAAGAGAGAAAACTTTTTATTGCCCCAAGTGTTGAATAATAACACCCAGTGAATACAAAAGCAGGGGAGGAAAAGGACTAGACAATACAGCTGGTGCTCTTCCTAAAGCTATTTAAAGAGGGGGCTTTCTTTCAAGGAGGTGTGAAGTCTGACGATATGGGGGTTGTTGCCCCAAAACCATTCCCTCCTGTATGAAGGCAATAAACTGTTTTTGTTGTTGTATTGATGTTGTATTTTACATCATTACATCATGTATGTTTTTTTAATCTTTAATAAGGTAAAGACACGTTTCAATTTCTTTGTCAGCCTACTAGTACCCACCATGTTCTTCCATGATTAGTAGCAACTGCCATACAAAAACAGAAACAAGTAATTGATCCTATGACTTTATCCTAAACCCAATAAAATGATTTATCTAAAACTTTGATGTTTTACTGGGCAATGTTTTACATTTTTTGTCAACGAAATTCACATAAAACACATGGATTACTATCAATTCTGAACATTTCTGAAATTATTCGTGGTTTGGTTTGTCAAGAATTCTTAGTGGCTTTGTCGGCAAATTAGTTCATTACAATACATAACAGATGGCCAAATAGTGGAGCTTTTTTTGTGGTGATTTACGCTGATACCGATAAACTCTTGAAACTTAATATTATTGGCCAATCAGTATACTGGTTGGGGCAAATTTGAAAGGTGTTGAGAAGTGTAACCTATAACTGTAGGCCTTCCTGGACCATGGGCTGCCAAGGTTGGTTGGGCCATAGGCTGCTGAGGTGCTGGAACATGGCTGCCATTGGTCATGGGAGGGGAGGTTTCGGATGCATGGAGATGAATATTCAAATCTGTGGAAAAGTTACACAGGCAATTCCATATAGATCTCAACCGAAAAAAAAATCATTAGTCTAACAGTTGTAACTAAAATTTTACATTGCACTATGGAATACTGTACCTGTGTAGCTGGCTGAGTTTAAGCCCCCATGTACAGAATTAGGCAGCAGGTCACTGGCTCCAGAGCCAGGCGGAAGCTCCTCTTGGCCACCAGACACATTAGAAGTGGTCTGTCTTACACGGCTATCTACACATACATAAGCATATAAAACCATGTTTATTATTGTACACGTATACCATTGACAGTTAGACTGTACACCCCAACAATTAGAGTTTTCTTCTTCTTTCTCCTTCCTATTAATTTTGAGCTTTACTTTCTACTGTCTACTACATGTAGTCTATGGACTTTTGCATTAGATATATCCAGACTGGTTTTTGTGGGTTAAAATGTCTGCATTAAATTCATTTTAATTAATGTACACTCTTAAAAAATAAATGTTATAATTCTCTGTAATGCTAATCCAGCCAAATTAAGTCCAACTTCTACATTTTTAAATGCACTGGCATTGGCAGATATACACGAAAAAATAATAACTGACATCAGCCTCGGACCACAATTCCCGTATCCTACTAAATAATTTTGCATAATGTCATACCAAGGTTTCATTAGGGTGTTTTAACATACAAAAAGGCATATTGCAATTAGTAGCAATATATCATGTGTGGTACTTTGTCCATATTGTGCAGCTCGTCTACTACTCTCTGGGCATAGTTTACCTATTCCTTTCCAGCAGATGCTTGGACCTTTTACCAGCACACCCTGGGCATTGCGGAGCAGGCGGTATTTTAAGTGCTTCTGCTTCTTAGGCTGTGTGGTCAGCTTTAGGTTGATGTGGTTGGAGAACTCAGTGAAGTAGCGGAAACCTTTCTCGCCACAGCCCATGCAGTTCCCTGAGAAGCCTGAAAAAACCATAGAGCAAAGCTCAAATAAAGAAAGTTGAATAGATATTCCATTCCTGTCTGAACTATTGTCTGGTTTGTGTAATCTCTGGTGGTATTTCTACTCTTTTGGTGCTTTTGAGAGTGTAGAGGAAATCAGCTGAAAATTTACTTTGCTGTGTCACCGATGCCCGGTTTCCATAGTCACAGTGGGTGCAGAGCTGATGTGGAGGCCATAGAAACCATAATTGAAGAGCTAAAAATGACTCTGTGACTAGCACGAGTTTGCCAGCAACAGGCTAGGGTGCCCTGACCCAACTACAGTGAGAGTAAACAAGTACTCAGACACTTTTATTTTATTGATTTATAGACTTCCATTACGTTTATATTGATTTTGTGCTTTCATTTAAGAAACTAAATCAACAGGTGAAAGGTACTGTACACTGTAATAAAACATACACTGTAATAAAACATCCAGCTGTATGTGAAAATTACATTAAAATGCTAATTTTCTAAGTGTAAAGTTAATGCAATACTTGACATACACAAATGTTCTGGTACCCTGTCATTTGATCCACTCATTTTTGCAGGGTTTCAGACTTTGCAGGGTGTTGTGCTTACACTCAATCCGCACAGGCTTCTTTAAGCAGCTAACTTAGGATCTGAAACTATAGACGGATTGACTCTTATAAAGCAAGAGAAGACTCTAAAAGACTTTAACTAAACACTTCCCGTGTGTCATTTTCACTTTCCAACTAGAAAATGGAAGTTAAGAGGTTGAAGTCTGTTAAAGTGAAGACCCCTAACACTGTGACGTCCAAGAGCGACTGCGAGAGGCCGCAATGGGGTTATTGTCGATTTTCTGTTTTGGAGTCTCTTATTTTGAAATAAGAGTATGTTTGTGTCCTTTGTTACATGTGTCACCTGTTCTGTGTTTCAGTTTAAGTGATTATGTTTATTGATTGGTTTAGGTTTGTGTCTATGGTGTATTTATGTTCCAAGAGTTCATGTTTCCTTTGCTGGTTATTACCCTCACCAATGCCCTCACGTTTCCCTTTCCTTCTGTATCTTAGTTATGCTTTGTGCCTATTTATGTTTTGGGGTAGAGTCTGTGTCCTTTCTGTAAATAAAATCCATCAAAGGAACCTGCGCCACGCCTTGCCTCACTTCTCCGGCACCGCAGACATGACAAACACCAAGACATCTCTCAGATAACGAAAATCCTAACCTAGACTTAAATATTTTTGGAAATCTGTGGGTGGGTGTTCTGAAAGAAAAAAAGTGGATAAAATCAAATCAAGGAGAAATACTGTTAGCTGGCAACAAGAAACAAGAAAGCTGCGAGAACTGTCAGAAAACAAATTTTGCAAATAAATGATCATTATTAATGTCACGGTTGTATCTCGTGTGTAATGGGTTATCTCCTCTATAACATGGTGGGCTTCAACGAGCCTTCTGGAACTGTTTCTGTTTTGTTGTTTGGCTGAAGTGGTGTTGTATTTTTGTTCTGTGACTATTTCTGTTTATCTCTTCATTTGAAGCTATGCCGTGATCTGTGTATCCTTTGTCTGTATATCCTGCCAAGACTCCTGAAATAAAATTTCATGAGTACCTCCTGTAAGTGTATAGTTTACCTTCTATCTTGGATAAGACAGACTTGCAGAAAATGCTTATTGTTTCATTTAAGTTTGTTCCATGAAGAGGTCACGTTAACGTCTTTTCACTAAAAATTAAGCAAATTTACAATTTGACCAGAGGTGCCCAACTTTTGTGCACCACTGTATATCAATAAGTCAAAAGATTAAAATCAATTTAAATGAGGTGAATGACACTAATTTTGTCGTTACAGTAGCAAGTGTGAAGGGGTTGGATATATCAGGAATAAAAGTGATGAATTCCTGAAGAAGACGTGTTGGAAATAAGAGAAATGGCCAACCATAAGGATCAGAAAAAACTTGGACAAGGGCTAAACTGTGATAGTTAGTTGAAAGGCTCAAAGCATCTCAAAATAGGCAGGTCATATGGGATGTTCCCAAAATGCAGCCATTAGTACCAACCAGAAGAGATCAAAAGAAGGACAACTGGTTAACTGTTAACAGTGCCATGAACACTTAAGGCTCACTGATGTGTGTGGAGAGCGAAGCCTAGCTAACATAAGCTATTAAAATAAGCTTTCTGAAATTCTCAGGTATGAAAAAACCTGAGCAAAGATCTTAAACATCTCTGTTAGTACAATTAGTTTACACAAATGGAATGTTCACTGAACCACCACTAATCATCCCTTGACAGGTGCACCAAGCCAGATTTCACTATGCACTTTTAGACTAATGAAGTGAAGTGAAAGTGACCATTCTGTCATACATGCACACACCACAGCGCACAACATGTAACTCTTCCTCTGCCCGCTGGAACACAGCAGTCTTGGGATTTGAACCCAGGACTTCCTGATCGCAGGGTGAACGCCCTAACCACTACCAGCTGCCCCAGAAAAGGTAAGAAAAGTAAAAGCAGTCACTTGCAGTCACTCTAAAAGCATGAATAACAGTTACACAGAGAACAATAAGCAAAAAACAAATCTGCTAAAAAACAAGCACATCTAAAATTTGTACACCAGCATACCAGAATTTTTGGAACAATGTATACAGTGTTCTCAGTTCAGTGTCTCCCACACATTGATTTATTTATAACAACCTGACACAATATCAACATTGACTGCCACATAGTGATTTTCTATTTTTAGAGCTATGTGCAGTGCGTTGATTGATCGCCCAGTTCCTCCTTGCCTCGCTTTCTCTCACAAACACATTGTCAACCAACCTGTCTGTCAGTTCTTTGAAATAAGTAGCCATGTAATGAGTCTAAATGAAGGTTAGCACATTGTACATAAAGATTTAATATGTAATGGGATATATAAAAGGATAATTTAATCTCATTTAAACCAAGAAACTGAATTTGTAGTGAAGATTGATGTTTCCACAACAGCCCCAAGCATACAGCTTAAATAAGTCAAGATTGATGTCTAAAAAAAGGCAAAGATGCTTGTATGGACTAGCCAATATCTTGACTTGAATCCCACTGATAATTCTACAGAGAATTTAGAAGTTATATAGCCTCCCATACCCTTGGAAAATTTACGAAATTTTACCAGAAACGCATGGGTCAATATTGATCCACTACGTTACAAAAAGCAAGTACTTATTGTCGTAAATAGTCATGTAATTGTTTCAGGGTTTCAGTTGAAACCATGTTTGAAGAAGAAACTTTGATGTTCTTTGTGTTTTCAGTGGTAAAGATCATATGAACATTGCTAACAATATAAAGATATGGGATATCCTCCGATTTATGTGTTCCATGAGATTTGCTACTTGAACTGCAAACAACTCATGCATTTTTCAGTGCCTAACCTAAGTAAATTGAGTGCTGCCTTTGCAATAATGAGGTTAGCAGCTATAACCCAGCTATATAAATAGTTGTTCTTACCTAAAAGTGCATTACGTCCACGTTCATCTGGGAGAAAGCGGCGGTCCACAGCACACACCAGTATATGCTCAGGTATGGTGGGCGACTTGGCCCCAACCAGTAGAAATCCAGGTGGCGGATCTATGCATTCAGTTGCTATGGAGGACAGACGTAGGTCTTTTCCTGCCTGACAAAATCCTAATAAGACATACTGAAATAGTTAGAGTAAATCTAATCAGAATGAAATAAAAAACAATACATTGACAAAAGAAAATACATTAAAAAATGTATACACTGAGTAATTAATTTATTTGTTACTGAAACTGTATCGTACTCGCAGTGCAAATAACAGCCAGCTCTTCTGGTCTTACCATCAGTAGTGCAGGAACCCTCTGGTGGAGGCTTCATCTGGTATGGTATGGGAGGGCTGTTAGACTCTGAGCCATCCTCATCATCCTCTTCTTCATTTTCCATTTGGCCTGGTGAGGAAAATAGATTTTGTTACACTAATGTTCATGAATCTGCAGGTTATATCTTTGCCAGGCTTAAGAAGCTCCCAATTATGAAGGTCTCCAGTGAACCATCAGTCTTTGTGATTTAATTCTTAATATTTAATCATAAAGTTGATTTGACATGTTTTGGCTATATTTCTTATTTATTTGTGATGGTATACTCTTCCCGCATGGTGTTCAAAGTATGGTAATGTGGTCTATCTGGCCACAATTCTAGAAACAAATGATAATGATGATCCATGTTTTTTTCTGTCATAGCAAAGAAAGGGTATCCCTCTGGATGTTTATCTACCATCTCGAGAAAGGGGTCTTTGTTCTGCTTCCAGATACAGCTGAGAGAACACAGGTCTGGGCACCACAGTATTAGAGCGCAGGGACGCCTCAATGGAGTTGTGCAGGACCTCTTCAAAACGTGTGGTGCGCAGCTGGCCCGCATACGAGTTCCCCATCTTCTTCAAAAGAAACAGAAATATAACATCATGATACTTTTCACCACAATATTTCATTTTTGGAAGGTTTGGGAACAAGGTTAGGAAAAAAACTTTTTAGCACCTGCTGGACAGCAGTGCCACAATTCAAAAAGACATTATACAAATACAATAAACTGTCATTTTCTAATTAACATGTGCAAATATAAATATACTTATGATACTTATAATGTAAAAGGAAGGAAAAGGCATCATCTTGTGACGCAAATTACCACAATATCATATGGATTATATGGTGCACCACTAGCCATGATCTGTGATAATCAAAATACTTCCAAGCAGTGGTGGATGATACAGAAAATAAACATTACTTCAAAAAGTATATATATTATACATTTTGTTTCTGACATCTGATATGAAATGGATAAAACACAGCCAGTAGTGCCGTATTTAAAAAACACTATCAAAAACTAGGAGTATGAAAGATTTTTATTTGGTGTTTCAGACATTGCTTAACTAAATCTAATTAAAGAGGGCTAAATAAGCTCTGGTTGTAATGATACATGAACTTGGTCAGTGTAATTTAAGTACCTGACATGCTATGGTATATCATGATAACTATAAATGTTGTCATATTGCCCAGCTGTAACGTCAAGTAATGCCTGCATAGCTGTGTCTTTCTAACAACAAAATCAATTATTGTGCCCAAACAGCCAGTGAAACAAGCCAAAAAGCACAAGCCTCAAAATGTTATTTGAGTTCATACGGGCTTGAAAGTGTGTTAAGTACACACATCCATACAGCATAAACCCGCTGATCCCCCCCTAGATCAAATATGCTGATTTGATGTCAACAACTAGCGCTTCATGAATCAGCCTATCTGTGCAGCCTGAACAAGGATGGGCTCAAATCATCTCTGCTATTAGCCAAGTCATCTGACTAGTACGTTATTTATGACACAGCCTGCGGAAGCTCAGCTTCCCCTGGGGTGGTCAACAGGAGCCAGTCACAGTATCCAATTTGCAGCCTCATAAAGTCATCGTAACCAATGTCAGGTCATCCCGACCTGAATGAGGGAGACAGGGAGACGGAGCAAGAGAGAGAGCAACACAACAAGCGAGAGAGTGAGAGCCTGCTGATCTCTCTATGATAAACAAGCTACGGTCACTGCCAGCTGCACAGTGTCCGACAGCCTACAAATAAGGGCATAACAAAGTCAGTTGAAATACCACTCATTTTATTTACTTAAAGCTGTGTGATTGAGCTCAGTCACAGAGAAAATTACCTGGAAGTATATACTTAGCAAAGACACATAAGTTAGAGGTAGGACAGCTAATGCAATTCGGCTAGAGAACAGCCAGAGCGAAGTAAAATCCATCAATTTGTGTTTTTTTCTTCGTTCACTGTGCACATATTATAAATAACAGAACACAAAATTGGCATTAAAAGGGCACTTTGTTACAGGACAATGCTTAAGCAACAAAGCTACTTGTACAAAATCCCTTCCAGCCCCCAAATGGCCAGTTCCATATGGTCTTAGCACAGCCACGACATACTAGGAACACTTACAACCTAAGACGATGTTTCATTAAAGAGATGCAGGGAAATATACACGATTCAGCATCACACTAATGAGACATTCTATAATCTTCCTGTTCAAACTTTAACAATATACTCATCAAAATAAAAGCACTCTTACACCACTACTACCTACACTGCAGTCCATAAACAACAGGACAGTGACGCTACCAGTGAGTCATATTCAACCGGAGAATATTTATACTGTATTAACAGTGGGGAACCCTCTTGAACCCTCTGTGCCTTCTAGGCCTTTAGAGAAGGTCTACTGATTGCTGGGGGCTGCAAAATACATACAAATTTTTACTTCACCTGTATTTAAAACAGTATTAATGCTGGTTGTATTTAAACTCTGCCCATACTGTTGTTATTCAGTTATGTATTCATTCCTTCAGTAGTTTTGGTTAGAAACAAAAGTTGAATGTCCAGTCAAGTTTGTTTTTCCCAGTGGTATCTAGGTACACTGTGTTCCAAATTATTATGCAAAAAGTGTTTAGGAGTGATAAGGTAAGAATTTTTTTGTTCGTCAGTTGAAC
>JBBPCX010088025.1:0-25900 GCA_037974365.1 Hydrocynus forskahlii | reverse complement strand
AATTCCAGATCGGGCCATCTGAGCTGTCGCTCTCTGAACGGTGGAGCAGGATGACCAAAGCACTCTTTACACCTATCACAATTTCTAGCCACTGCAGGACCATAGGCAGGCTAGGGGAACTCATATTAATGTTAAAAAACCTCACAAAGTGAAATGTTCATGTCATGGGAACTTTAATACTTTTTAGAACAAAGATGCCCAAAAAAGTTATTTGGCGCAATGATATAAAATGATCATTTTGATTTCCTAAAAATCCTGTCACCATCCATGTGCTGTGCATGTTAAGAACCTTTGTAGTAAAGCGTGAAGAACCTCTACATAATATTTTCTCTTTCTGTTAATTTTAAGAATCAATAGAATAACCATGTGTATTATACTCTCATTTCATAGGTTGTAAATAAAAGGGATAAAATCTTGAAAAGGCCAAAAAAAAAAACATCCAGTCATCATTTAGGTAGATACAGACAAGCAAGCTCTCCTAGGTCTGCAGTAACTGCTGGTTCATGTTTTATTGTTGCTGTGTTTCTGGCACTAAGGTATAGAGATGAAATTTAAGAATCTCCTGTACCCTGTGATCCTGGCCCCAGCCCACATCCAAGAACTCAGCAGCGTCCAGTACACTGAACAAGGTCAGTATGTGATAGCACTTGATGTTGCTTTTACTTAATACAGGCGCTCTGCATATAACCCTAATACAAAGATATTTATTTGAATTCTTGTGTTTTCTTGCCTTAAAGGACCCATACATTTTCCTTGTACATTTATTTTCCTTAAAATGTTTATCTCTTTAGCCCTTAGAATTAAATTGGCTGTTTTTGTTACAGTTCACGTAAGACTTGTAAGGTAGGTACAAGTAAATGTCCTAGTTGGCTGCAATGTATTATTGTTTATACACAAAGCAGGCCAAACTGAAACACTATGTTTGGCTTTTTTGTGAATGGGTGGGGCTAAATAGATACATGTAAAAGCATCATTTATTACATAATTTTTTGCTGTCATTTTTCATATATGGAATGTTAGAGTGGACGGTATGTGTTACATTATGAACATTTAACAGTGCTTACATGTTACATTTGAACTCAAAGTAATTTCAAAAACCAAGAAATCAAGGACAATGTGGGTTTCCTTAATACTATTGCCTCCATTGATATTCATGTAATGCATTGCAGTATACAATAATATGCTTTGCAATAGTATTATGTGCATTATTACTGGTAAAATATCCTCTAAAATCTAAAATATATGTTCACTGTATATCTTGCAGTACATTGTGTATGTGTCTGTGTGTGCATGCTTTAGGGATTGAATTTGGAGCATGTGTCACTTTGACCATTCTGGGGAAGGAGTTGCGTGGGGTGGTAGACAAGCTACCCAGCTACAAAACAGAAGTGTTCCAGGCCATACTTGAGCAGCTGCGCTGGTTTGCTGGACAACAGATCCGAAATGTTGCAGTATGTCACTTACCTCAACAACTGGGTTAAGTTTTACAGTTAGCCATCTGAAGCTGTGTATTACAGTGATTGTAGTGAAGTACAAAGTGTAGTGGATAAAAGGTTGCAGTCAATTAACTGTAGACCATGGTTGCCATTTGATGTGTGTGGTCATATATTTTTATGTCAATCCAATCAAAACTGGAACCCTACACTTAGAAATTCGTGTTTTCAGTGACACTTTATGCCAAGTGTTATCATTGACAGTAAGTAGTAAATACATCCATTACATCATTTGCTTTAATCTTGGACAGTGTTCCTTACTTGTCATGTAAACAACATCACAATCCCTATAACCGCAATCATTATTATTTGGTTAAATCAAGCTTTTTTGATAAAGTGAAGAAATGTTTTCTTTTTTGTGTGTCTTTGTTTCTGATGTGTTGGTGTTCTCTCAGACGATTGGCGGAAATATTATGACCGCAAGTCCTATCTCTGACCTTAACCCTGTGTTTATGGCGGCGGGCTGTAAGCTAACTCTGATGTCCAAAGGTAAAACAAAGATTTTCTTTGTTGTGTCCTACTGAAAGTTTAAAGGTTATTTGGGATCCCTGTTTTTACTGATAAGGATAGATGGAGCATGTGCAAAGGGCAGAGTCTGAAAGAAGATTAAGAAAGTAAAGGAAACTGATATGTTGTTGTGCAACTGAACAGAATTATTGAATACATGACTACCAATTGATGCAATGGTGATTTATTGACCAGTGAAATCATTATTTAATAATCACATATGATCGATAGATTGCCCATCTTATAGCTATCTTACTACTGCTCTGCAGTATACTAGTCATATGCAGAAGTTAAGCACCCCTGGTCAAATTACATGTTTTGTTGGGCACATTGAGCACATTTTAATGCACTATTGCTGTTTATTTAAAAATGTTACATTTTGGATAAATGTGCTATCTTGTGTAATCCTGTGTTTTATTTCTTAGAAAATGAATAAAACATTTTATTTGATCTGGGACTTTTGCTTACAACTGTCTGGTGGTCTGTATAGTAGTAGTAAACTAGACATTAAGGCCAACCATAAATAGTATGACTACGTTTTTGGAGCATAACACAAGAAAACACTGTAGATTACAAGACATCTTTCGTTTGAAGAGGGGAAACGTGTTCTTCAGATGAACGAGAAGTTCTTCACTGGCTACAGGAAAACTGCAGTGAAACCTCAAGAAATTCTACTGTCAATTGAGATCCCATTCACAAAGAAGGTCAGATTTAGCACAGCCTATTTGTAATAACTGGTGAAGGTGAATTGGCAGTTAATAATAATGATAATAATAATGCTCCAGGAGGACTGTCACTATAACTAATGTTTGTAAGTTGTTCTGCATAAGGCCATCTGCCAAAAGCCACTTTATAATAATAATAACAATAATAGTAATATGCTCAAATGTTTTTACTGCTGGATACAGTGTTATTTTTGTAGGATCACAAATTAAAGATGTATTGATTAATTACTCATTCATATTTTATTAATGATTACTCATTATTTATTTATTAAACCTTCATTAAAATTAGTGTTTCATGAAGATTAGTAGAGAATGAATAAGTACTTACTAATTACTTAATTTTTTACATTAGTCCCATTATTTAACTTTAATTAATTGTTTTGCATGACATTTGCATGGCATTTTCTCAATTGTGAACCTGTTTGTGGAACACAAAGGTCTTTACTTGATAGGATACATAAAGTAGTACATGATGATTTACTAATACATAAATCATAGGTCACTAATAGCATACTAACATATCCTTCATAATTAATTTCTGTTTTTTATTTGTGCTGATTTTATTCAAAATCCAAATATGCCTAAATGTCAGTGCACGGTAAATACATTGACTACTTGCATCAGATTGAAATGGAGATTCCACCGTATTTTGCAGGGACAGTATTTCTCAGCATTCAAGCAGTCACCTCGCAAAGAGGATGATATCGCCACTGTCACCTGTGGGATGAATGTGACCTTCCAGGAAGGCTCCACCATGGTGCAGGATATCCAGCTTAGCTATGGAGGAATGGCCCCCACTACTGTTCTTGCCACAGCTACATGCAAACAGCTCATTGGCAGGTATTTTAGATGCTACTCTTTCCAGAGTCTTGTTAAACCACGTAACATGGATCTGTAATAGAATTGTTTTAATGCATTCTCTTGCTTTGTTCACATGGCTGCAGGCAGTGGAATGAGGAGCTGATGGAAGATGCGTGTTCTTTCTTAGCTGAGGAGATGACACTGTCTCCCTCGGCACCAGGTGGCATGGTGACTTACAGACGCACACTCACCATAAGCCTGTTCTTCAAATTCTACCTTACGGTCCAGCACAAACTGGCCCAGGAGGTCAGTTCATCAGTTTACCTCTAAACTCATATATATTTATATTTGCTTTAATTACTGCCATGGCAATTAAATTACCCTTTTTTTTACTGCTGATTGTTGTTTGTGACTCTACAGCGTCTTTCTTTTGATGATGTCAGGGTTGATTATGCTAGTGCTATAGAGCTCTTCCACCTGGACTCTCCAGCCAGTGTTCAGCTTTACCAGGTACACAGACTGAAGTTAGTTTTATCTTCTGCAAAATCATATTGCACATTTGAATCTAATTTCATAGGTAGTGGTTTCAGTAAATCTCTGCTAAACATTATGTCCGCTAATTTATATAGGCTGTCCCCCCTGGTCAGAGCACAGATGACATGGTAGGTCGTCCTGTCATGCATCTATCGGCCCTGAAACAGGCTACAGGAGAGGCAGTGTACTGTGATGATATCCCTCGCTATGAAAATGAGCTTTTTTTGGCCCTGATCATCAGCACTAAAGCTCATGCTTACATTAAGTGAGTAGGAACTATTACATATACTTTTTCTTTGTTCTGTTGTATGTTTACATGATAATTCAATATGGTTAAAGAGTAAGCTAACCCTCATGTCCAAAGGTAAAATAAAGATTTTTTTCCTTTCCCTGCTTTTACTGATAAGGACAGATAGAGCAAATGGAAAGCGCAGAGTCTGAAAGAATATTGAAAAAGGACAGGAGCAATATACATCTAAATAAATCCAATAAAATCTCTGCAGAAAAAACTCAATATGAATGACACCATGCTATATACACAATGCTGGGTATAAATACTATAGATAAGAAACTTACAGTTAAGTGAATTACTAATCACATAAATAGAGGTTAGGGGTATGTTATTGCACATAATACAGATAAGTAGTTTATAAGTAATATTTATAAGTAATATATAAGTAATATTACATAAGTAGTGATATTTCATATGGTAAAACTACAGCATATAACACTAAGATACTGGTTTGCACCCAAGTATGAAATTGCACAACAAAGTAGCATCAGGTTATTGCACACATTATTGTGTGGATGTATGGCCGAGGGAGGAGTTGTAGTCTGATATGATGTCGTGCATTTGAATGGAATTATTGTGAACTTGACTACCAATTGGTATAACTATGATTTGACCAGTAAAATCATTATTGAACAATCACATCATTTGATGGATAGATGTCTCATCTTATAGGTGTCTTACTATTACACAGCAATATACTACAGTCAAATGCAGAAGTTAAGCGCCCCAGTCAAAATGACATCTACAGAGCACAGAGAGCACACTTTTACTATTACTATTACTAGAAATATTACTGTTTATTTGCTCAATTTAACATTTTGTGGAAAAATGTGCCATCTTGTGCGAGCCTGTGTTTTATTTATTTTTTATTAAAAAAAAAATAATAATTCACCTGGGACATTCAAGCTTTTGCTTACAACTGTCTGGTGATCTGTATAGGAGCAATAAACTAGACATTAATGGCAACCATAAATAGTATGACTGTTTTTGAAATGCAACACAAAAAACACTTCAATACAACACATTTCTTTGTGAGTAGAAACTATTAAATATAGTTTTTTTTCTTTGTTCTGTTGTGCGTTTACATGATAATTCTATAATGTTAAAGTCTCACATTTTAACAACATTTACAAGTAGTTTTAAAATGGAACTCATAATGATCTTATGAATTAAGCATTAGTTGTGGTGGAAAGTAACTTTAAATGTTTTCTTGAAAAAGTTGTTTTATCTGTATCCACTGTGAGAACAAAACCTGGTATCTTCAAATTGTAAGTTTACAGGAGAAGGAAAAATGCTCATAACTATTAGTATTATTACACTATAGTGGCACTTAGAATTTATCATGTGTTTTTATGACATGTTTTGTGGCAGATCTATTGACACGGCTGATGCCATGGCAGTACCAGGGGTGGTTACATTTGTCTCTGCCAAGGACATCCCGGGTAGCAATAAGACTGGACCTGCTGTCTGCGACGAGACTGTCTTCGCAAATGACAAGGTTCCTTCCATGATATATGACAAGCAATATAAACAAGCAGAGACTGTTTCTAAGAAGTATGGAATGTGGAGTAATCGCATTAAATTCACATTGCTTTATGTAAAAAAGTTCATTGTCTTTCTGAATGTTTATTTCCATACATGGCCTATGTTTGCATTGTTTTGACTTTACCCTTTGACAGAAAGGAGCATGGAATTAATAGAAAGTTGAGATAACTGTAATCCTTGTGACATGTATTCAATCCAATGTGAGAAATCTCAATTATTGCAAGGTGTTGCAGATTAAAGATTTCAAAGCTTTGTTACTGTACACTGAATATTCATTCGTGAATGTAAAAGCATAATCTAACTTTGTGGAGTGCATATAAAACTATAGTTATCTAAGGTTACAGATAACCGTTCACTTATTCAGTGAAATATAAATGTCAACCTTTAGCAATCCAAGATTCATGTTGATCTAACGGGACCACAAAGAGAAATGATTAAGACATGATACATTTTTGATTATTTCACTTTGATGACACTTTGAAAAGCCTAATTACAGGTGCTCCTGCATTCTTAGCAGAACATAGTATAGCATAACAAAACATTCTGTAGTTGAAAGCCAAGAAGAGAGAAAATTGTTAAGCGATTATCAATTTTCCTCATACTTTTGGGCAAATAGTGCATCAGGACAAATGTGATGTCTGTCACAGAAATAATGTGCCTCTTTTTCTTCACTCTAAGGTCACGTGTGTTGGTCACATAGTTGGAGCCATTGTGGCAGACACACAGGCCCATGCGCAGAGAGCAGCCAAAGCTGTAAAGATTTCATATGAAGATATTCAGCCTGTGGTTGTTACCATTGAGGTGTGTCAGTACTAACCCCCCTACTGGGAGGGACATTCACCCGCTCACCTGGACTGTTAAAAGGCCTTGTCCACGTGTACACACTCTCGTTCACATGTTTTCTAAGCATTTTGGACTTTCATCTACATGCAAACAGCATTTTAGGTCACTGACCGACCTTTGGAAAACTTCCAGGGTGAAAATCAGTAATGACATGTAGACATGGAAAAGTATTTGGCTTATAGCGTCAGACCATATGCCATCTAATAAAGGTTTATCTTATCTCCTATGTTAGAATATCCTTTGATTACATGGCATGATTGTTTGCAATGGTGAGTGTAGCCACAAACAGTGCTGCTTTTACACAAATGTACAGTTATTCTACCTCTATTTTCCGGAGCTGAGGCATCTGAATGCTCAACGAATTTCACTGCTACATGTAACATCCCCATCACGTGGGCTGCGTCACAATAGTTTAATATTTTATCTGTTTGACCTGATTTCATCTGATCTGTAGTTCATGACCTCACTAAATATATCGGTGGAGCTGACTAGCTTGCTACCAAATCAGTCAAAATCAAGAAACATGGATAGGAAAGGAAGTTTTATTGAACTATTCAGAGGTAGCTACAGACTCCACCTGTAATGGTGACAGTTCTGGATGACTCTATTTAGGCTATTGGAACTGGTAACGTTTTTTTCAGTTTTTCGAGTGGCAAATGTGGCTTTATGGTTAGAATTATATTTCTATCTGGTGGTGTGGCATGGTCATGACAGTGTGTTTTTATTTCATGTGAAATAAGATTGATTTAAAAACAGTGCTTGTGTTGCTGCAATTTTTGTTGCTGTGATGTATGTGTGGACGAGGCCTAAAGGGTTCAGCATAGTCATACAAATTCACAAATACTGACAATAGACACCAACATGCATGTGCACACATGAGCATGTACTGGATGAATACACTGGAAAGGTGCCAAAAAGGCTGGACTGTTCCACACTCCATACTGTTTAAGTGATAGTGCCTTGTCTGTATGAAACAAAACTAAGGGTGTTTTTAAATTATTTTTGAGTTCATGTTCATGCTTTTACACCTTGCTTACAAACTGTTTTGATTATAAGCATCACATACTGCAGCACTCTTGAGAGATGAAAGGAAGTAGCCACAGTAGGTTAAAAGTACACAACAGAAGAAAAATGAGCTTGACCAGAGGGGGCCTAAAGTTTTCCAATTTTTAAAAAAAGATGTTACATACAATCATGCAAGTATTGAAGTGCTGTTCTTTATTAAATTTTGTGTGGAAACAATAGGTTGAGCTTTTAAAATGACCAGTGTAAAATTACCCAAACAGAATTCTTCCTCCATGGAATCTAAGTAGATAAAGCTAAGCAAGCTCTCCCACTTTAGGCACCAACATGTCAGATTAACCACCATTATAATGTAGGTGTGTTTTTTTTAATTTATTTATAGCCCATACTGAAGGTCTAGCTGTAGTAGTCATGAGTTCACATCTTTAAGACTAATTATATTGCATCTGCTACAGGGCATGCTCAGGCTTTAATATTTGTTTATTTTTGTTTTGATGCAGGATGCCATTATCCATCAGTCATTCTACCCGCCAGTGAGAACACTAGAAAGAGGAGATCTTGCTAAAGGATTTCAAGAGTCTGATAACATTCTGGAAGGTATTATGTCTCAGTCACAACAATCCGATATATTATTTTTATATTTTGTTGATTTGTGTCCGCAATGACTGTAAAGGGCTCATTTCATGGAAAACAGATTGCTCCCTGCTGTTTCTAAAAAAATACTCTATTGTCATCAACAGTTGTGTACACACAGATAGTGTAATGGAGGCAACATTCCATGGGCCATGATGCATATAGCAGAGACAACACAATGACAGATACAACACAAACTGTTCAATAACTAGACACCACAACAATGTAACAGTAATGTAATGTCACAATATAGTGTGAATGGAATGTAAACCTTCCAGAGTGACTAGTATTGCATTACAAATATGAAATTGCACTGGAGGCAGTTAGCAGCAAAGTGCAAGGAATGACAGAAACAGCAAAATAAATACAGTACAGCAGTATAGTGGGAATGGGATGTAAATCAGGGGAAAGATGTTCAAACCAGTTTAGCTGCTGCTTGTCTGATGATCTCGGTTGGTTCTTAGGTGAGATATACATAGGGGGGCAGGAACACTTTTACCTGGAAACAAACTGCACACTGGCTGTTCCACGAGGAGAGGACGGAGAAATGGAGATGTTTGTGTCCACGCAGTCAGCCGCCAAGACACAAGTAATCAAACATTTTGAGCAACAAGATATAAACAGTAAACCCCCGCTAATTTGCAGTTCAGAGTTTATTTTTCGAATAATTGTTTGTGAAAACATATAATGTACTAATTTTGTAACATTAATATTAATGTAAATTCAGCTACATTTCCATAATAAATACAACTGTATAAATTTTTGGTACTGTCGAACAAAAAGAATACGTGTCTTGGGATGGTGAAATACCCCTGGATTCAGAGGCTGGAGTTTTGAAAGTAGCCAATCCAAGAACGTTATTCATTTCTCCTTGCTACTGATTGGCTGCTGCCCTGTGATGAATCTCTGGCAGATGCAGTCCAGCATTCCCGCATCATAACAGTTTCCTGAGTGTTCTCGTGTTTTTCACTTTGTTCTTCTTAAAACCCAGTATTTTTATTACTGTAAATTAAATTCATTTATTACTGTATTTACTCTGCTTATACCAAACAAGAGCGCATACCAAAGAAAACACGCTTGAATGAATTACAGTACAGTCTATATAGGGGTAACATCAGTATCTTACATTCTAGCACTGCGGGAGACAGCCATTCCATGTACACTGTACAGTACATCTATGGGTTTACCTTTGCATTTTTTGAAGGGTAATGTATTAAGCTGAGTTTAAAATGAAACGGCATATTTGGGGCTTATACTATTAAAATAGGCATTTTTAGGCATTTTTTTTTACCACATCCCAAATTCACGTTTTTTCACTATTCGCGTGTGCTCTTGGAGTGTAACCCCCGTGAATGTCGGATGTTTACTGTATGTTTGTATGTGTGTGTGTGTGTGTGTGTATTCAGAAACTCTGAATCACTCAAAGCTTTAAAACATGTCAGAGCTTCTGTCACGTCGCCTCCCTGTCTTCTGACACTGCTGGCAGGTACACATGAACCAGTCATAGTCGTAATGCTGCATCCTTTATTTTTCTTTAAACAAAATACAAAACCAAACCGGTTTGAGAGCCAGACTTGAGCTTAGCATTTCTAAAACAAAAGAAGACAGGAATAACTAGAGCTACTGTGTCGGTTGACCCACACCAGAAACTGAACATAAACCCCCTTAAATACACAAAGAAAACCCCCAAAACCCAATCACAAAACAAACACTTCACAAACACAAGACAGCTGAAACTCATTAAGTAAAGACTTAACACAAAATCCCAAACTCAAGCAACCACAACTGACCCCAGACCTGACAGTACACCCCTCCTACAGCGCGCCACTGGAGCGCCCATGAAACACCAAATGGCGGAAGAGGGGGAGGTGGAGGCAAAGGGAAGCGTCCCATGAGCCCCACCCGGCCACATCTCAGCTGATGACATCCTGGCCAGTGCTCCATCCTTTGGAATGGAGCCCCCTATCGGGAGAGTCGCACGGGGTCCTAGAGCCCTGACGGTTCGCGAGTGAGGCTGGCTGTCCCAGCTGAGGACTCCTCTTTTGAGGCGAGCCAGGTGCAAGTTGGAGCGGCGGAGCGCCGGAGGAAGTCCTTGACTTCCCGGGCCACTGGTGATCGGGTGGGAGACGCGAGCAACGCGGACCCCCATGCCTCTTACGTCTTCTAACCACGGATCTCCCGCCTCGCATTTCAGCAAGCAAAAGCGGGAGCTCCTCCGTGGCTGAGTCCAGGATAAGGGGGTCCACTCTGTTCTGGCTCGATAATGGGTGATTCGTCAAATCACCTGTCCCACCAGAAGCCCACGTCCGCCTCATCCTCTGACTCTCCACCACACAACAACTCTGAGGTGGTAAATCGTCTCGTCCTCACCGACTTACCCTCAAGCTGGTCCCAGCACGCCTCACTCCAGGCAAACTCCGATTCCATCTCTCTCAGCAGTGCTAGGGCAGCAGCCCCAGGGACCAGTTCTTTAGGGTCCTGCTCCCTCTCTGCTGGCTCGCTGCCCGGTGCACCTTGCTTTGTTTGGTGGGTCAATCTGTCACGTCGCCTCCCTGTCTTCTGGCATTTCTGGCAGGCACACAGGAACCAGTCATAGTCATAATGCTGCATCCTTTATTTTTCTTCAAACAAAATACAAAACCAAACTGGCTTGAGATCTTATTCCAGTTCATATTACCTTTAGCTCTGACATGTTTGAAAGCTTTGAGTGATTCAGAGTTTCTGAATCAATGACATATAAATATGAAAAAGTAATGACATACATTGCCTCACCACCATCTAAATACAGAAAGACTGCTGGAGTACACACCTATGAGCTAAATCATTATGACCACTCTCAGATTAAATGAATAATGTTGATTGTGAAATAAGATTAGAAAGTACCAAGGGAAATTATTTTGTCATTAGCATGCTCAGAGTAGACTTGTAGTCAAGACCGCCTAAACCAAGACCAAGACACTACCAAGACCAGAGGGTATCGAGACCAATACAAGACAAATAAGACCAAGACAGACCAAGTCAAGACCAAGACAAAGTCGAGACGTGACCAAGACCAAGACTGAGAACAAAAAAATAAAGACTCCATCTATTTTTTTTGTGCTGCTGAGTACTGACATGACGGGTACTGACTGGTCCAAAAGTCATCTAACAAAACAGCTAACACCTCCAACAACTGTCTAAAGAATGGGAAATATGTAACTGATTTCAATTATACTTAATTTGTAGATGTATAGCTAGCCTAGCAATGTTATAGAGACTCTTGAAATGCCCATCCTTCCTTACGGGTCAGCAGCCACATAAATATGCCCATTAAAGTCGATAACAAACCACACCATACCAACCCTTAAAGTGCTCACTGAAACAGTTTCCATATACAGTAACCCCCAAGTTTTGGATTAGGAGTATCGGAATCAGTCTCACGCGGATTTTTTCTGAGAACCTAAATGATAGTTGTATGCGGAAATCTCCACAATAACACGAAACTGCAAATATTCTCCGCATTGTTGTTTTGCTTTTTTTCGTGGCAGTATGTTTTTTTTAACACATTTTAGTTGTAAATTATTAAGAAAAATATAATATACTAATTTTGTAACATAAATATTTAAGTCAATTCAGCTCCATATAAAATATAACTGTATAAATGTTTTTGTACTGTCCAGTGTAACACAAAGAAAGCGCGTGTTGGGACAGTGAAAAACCACTGTACTCAGATTTAGAAGGTTTGAAAGTGGCCGATCCTTGCTGCTGATTGCATCTGGCAGCTACAGACCAGAATTTCCTCAGTGGAGCATCTCGAGTGTTTTTCTTGTTTTCATTTTGTTCTTCTTAAAGCCCTTAAACTGTAAAAAATATTGGTGATTACCCGTACATTTTGCTGTATTTTTATTACTAAAAAATCAATCACATTATTACTGTATTTACCCTGCTTATACCTAAGAAAACAGCAGCACATACCAAAGAAAACGCCTGTGCATTAATTAATTTTGGGAGATGGCAGTTCAGTGTACACTGTCCAGCAGGTATACCGGTTTAATAATAATAATAATAAATTATTATTAGTATTATTATTATTAATACTACTAATAATAATAAGTAAAAATAATAATAAAGCTTTACCTTTATATTTTAAGGGTAATGTATTAAGCTGAGTTTAAAACAAAATTAAAGTGTTTCAGATTCAGTCATTTTTTCTTAGAAACAAACTAATAATTGCTGGCGAAAACTTTGTGGAAACCGCAGATATCCCCCACATTGCTTTTGTTTTTTTTAATTGCAATATTTAATACTTTATACATTTTAGAGCAAAATTATTCAGAAAAATATAATTTACTAATTATGTAACATAAATATTAATGTACATTCAGCTACATTTTCTCATAAAATATAACTGTATTAATGTTTTTGTACTGTTCAGAGAACACAAAGAAAGCTCGTCCTTCATATCATTAACAGGTTGCTTGCTGCCTGAGGCACAGACAATCTCAAGAGTTCTTTATATTCTTTTTCAAAGCACCATCGACATATTTTAATTAAACACATATTTGAAAACTAGAAGATTCAAGGTTTCTAGTGGTGTTACTTAAATGTTTCTAGGACAAAAACTCCTTAGATGATTGTTTTGGAACAGTCAAAATATCCCTCAGGAGGGAGCTCCGACCTCATAGGATTAAATACCGCTGTACTCAGAGCAGGGGCGAACAGTAAATTATTGAACTGTAAAAATTATTGGTGATTACCTGTACATTTTACTGTATTTTTATTACAAAAAAAATCAGTTAAATTATTACTGTATTTACCCTGTTTATACCAAAGAAAACGCCCCTGCATTAATTCATTTTGGGAGACAGCAGTTCAGTGTACTCTGTCCAGCATGTATACGGGTTTAATAATAATAATAAATTAATAATAATAATAATAATAATAATAATAATAATAATAATAAAGCTTTACCTTTATATTTTAAGGGTAATGAATTAAGCTGAGTTTAAAATGAAATTAAAGTGTCATTTTTTCTTAGTACCGAACTAATAATAGCTGGCGAAAAAAAAAATCCTCCACATTTTTTTTTTGGCTTTATTTCGTGGCAATATATAATTCTTTATTGCTAAATATCAGTATTTACATTCTAGCACTGCAGGAGTTCAGTGTAAACTGTACAGTACAAATACGGGTTTACCTTTAGATTTTTGTTAAGGGTAATGTATTATATTGAGTTTAAAATGAAATTAAAGTGTTTTGGGACCATATTTGTGGGCATATTTAGGGTTTCCACTATAAAAATAGACATTTTAAGACATTTTTTTAACCAAAAACAACTCTTTGTGTTCTATGAATGCAAACTTTGACTGAAGAATTCGCTGACATTATTTCTGTAACTTACTGACTAGCCTACTACTGCTGACGTTACTGTAACTGACGGACTAGGCTTACTGCTCAATGTGATGCTGGATCTAACATTTAACTAGCCTACATTGCGCATTTTGATAATGTTGCATTATTGAACGTTACGTTGTGTGTCGTGGATACTGTTGGCTCCAAATCTCCCGACCGCTATGTCGATCTGAGACAGCGAGACCAAGACAAGACTGAGGGCTCCAAGACCAAGACCAAATACCGTCGAGACTGTGACAAGACCAAGACCACGTAAAAGTGGTCTTGAGACCTCCAACTCTAGCTCAGAGCAACAAGAAAGAATAAAAGATAATAAGATAATAGAAATAACAAAATAGTCAATGAACAATAGTGCAACAACAAGAACATTACTGAAACAACATAACAGTGTAACACTGACATTGCTGTGTGTAAGATTTAGAGTGAATTGCATAAATCAGATTCAGACCAGTATGGCATAAAAACTTAGAAAGATCACCTACAGAACGGGGAGGAGTTATACAGTCTTATTGCCTTCGATAGAAAGGATTTCCTTTGGCGTTCAGTCCTGCAGTCAGCAGAGGCTATCCTGTCTGGAAGAACCCAAAAAAGGCTACTGTAGCAGAATTTTTTATGTTAGTTGTGTGAGGAATGTGTTGTCACACAACACGTTGAACGCTAAGTATTGGGGTGAATGTCACAACACATGTTAAGTGTGGGGGCACATATCCACAGACCAGTCAGTGCGCATGCCAACCATCGAAAGCACGTACAGTGGGCACTTGAATGGAATTGGGTGTGGCAGAAGGTCACCTGGTCTATTAGTTCCACTTTCTTTTATATCACATAAACAGAGTATGTGTATGCCATGATTTGGGAACAAGAGTTCTCAGTGTTGCCCTGGTGTCCAGATTCCCTCCAGCATCTTTGGGTTGTATTAATCCTAACATTCTGGTGCCAGATATCACAGGTCACATTCAGAGGTCCATGCCCTGACAGGTTAGAGCTGTTTTGGCAATTTAGAATACATATTAGAAAGATGGTCATAATGTTTTGGCTCATTGTTGTGTAGTACAAGAGAAATCTTAACCACCCCAAAACACAAGATGATGTTTGGAAAGTATAAGAAAAATTCTATACCATGCTAGTACCATGACCGTTTATGCTGTTTGGTTTCAGGCCCTAGTAGCCAAAGTGTTAGGAGTGCCAGCCAGTCAGGTAGTGTGTCGAGTGAAGAGAATGGGAGGAGGATTCGGCGGGAAAGAGAGTCGGAGCACCATTCTCTCCACCGTTGTGGCTGTTGCTGCTCATAAGTAAGAACTCTCGTGTCTGCAGATTTTATTTTGTGTAGCACTCCAAAATATCTCACTAGTAAAATGTTGTTACTGTAGAGTCAAGAGACCAGTTCGTTGCATGCTGGACCGTGATGAGGATATGCTAGTCTCAGGTGGTCGACATCCATTCTTTGCACGTTACAAGGTAAGGATTTCAGTCAAGGTAAGTATTACAGGTTACTTATTTTCACTTAAGATCCCTAAATAAATAAAATAAATGTGGGTAACTGGGCATAGGCCTAAATCTGGCTCTTGCTCAAGTAATTGCTATTTTTATATTCCCCCCTAAAATTGTTTAGGTTGGAGTTAAGAAAAAAGGAAAAGTGATGGCTCTCGATGTGACTTACTATAGCAATGTGGGAAATTCAATGGACCTTTCTCTATCAGTGAGTACTGGAAACTTTGTTTTTTTTTTCAAAGAGTCTGCTGACTTATTTGTTGAGTTTGAAGCTCATACTGGAGCATTTTTTGCTTTCCTTTAGATTATGGAACGTGCGCTCTTCCATATGGACAACTGTTATAACATCCCTCACATTCATGGCACTGGCTATATGTGCAAGACCAATCTGCCTTCCAACACTGCATTCAGGGGTTTTGGCGGGCCACAGGGAATGATGGTGGCAGAGAGCTGGATAAGTGATGTAGCCCTTTTCTGTGGCCTTCCTGCTGAAGAGGTTTAGTTTGGGATTTCAAGAGTTTCTTATTTTGTAAAGTTTTGTCTTTATGTAATTAGCATTGTGATTAGGAAGGTCATCATATGGTTAGTTCATACATGATCTACTATAGAAGGCTCTAGAAGTCATATTTATATTGCAGTTCAAACCATACTTATTAGTACAAGAAAATTTGCAGCTTGAGGCTTAGTACCTTTCATTATCAAGTGATGGGCCTATTTTCTCATGCTTTTATAGTTGTATATTGCAAACATTTATCCATTAAAACATTACAAATTTATCCAGGTAACCTACTATGCAAAGGTTTAATCAAATGACTTGTTATTATTCTATTATTCTGCATCAGCTATGTGGGGCGGCAAGAATTCTGAGTTTCATGTGGATTGGTGAAGTCTAAGTATAAAAAAGAAAAATGGGGAAAAAATGGCAGTCAAAATAACTGCTTGTCATTGTAGATTTGAATGATGTGATATTTGCATTCTTTGATCTCTCTCATAGTCTCTTTTTGCACCTGCAGGTGAGGAAAATTAATCTGTATAAGCAGGGAGAATACACCCCTTTTAATCAGTGTCTGGAGCAGTTTACCATAGACCGTTGCTGGGAGGAGTGCATGAACATCTCAGATTTCCACCAGCGCAAGGCCAGAGTTGAGATGTACAACAAGTGAGAGTCATGATGTCCAACAAAAACAAAAGACACATTTCTTGACTCTAATACCTGATACTAAATTGTTATATGTTGAAATATCATAAAGAATGGAGCATGGCTGGGGCAATCAAACTATTATTTTATAGCTATATAAAGCTAGTAAGGGTTATTACTAACAGTTGGTGTGCTCATGTGGACAGACAGAATCGCTGGACCAAAAGAGGCTTGTCCATTACTCCAACCAAGTTTGGCATCAGCTTTACTGCAGTGTTCCTTAACCAGGTCAGCTCTTTTACACCCTCTTATTCAGAACTGTTTATCTGTGTGTGCGTGCGTGTGTGTACTGATTAGACTGATAATTGTTTGTTTACACTGCAGGCAGGAGCACTGGTTCATATCTACACAGATGGTTCAGTTCTTCTCACCCATGGTGGAACAGAGATGGGACAAGGTCTGCATACAAAAATGATACAGGTAGCAGACATCAATAATAATAACTGGCACCTTAATTTGTCAATAATAGTCTGATAATAATATCTACAACCAATTGTAAAGAAGACCATCCATACACACATACACATGATCTTGTGTTGGGTCCTGGGAGTTCCTCTCAGAGTGAAGAAGACATCGCATCAGCCACACAAGTTACTGTGTTGTGAACTCTGTATTCTTCTGTTGCTTCCTTTCATTTCTGTGTTCATGAGGAAAAGAAATTGAATCTGTATTCTTTATGTTTAGATGGCATTGAAAAGTTTGCTACTGGTAACATTATGCAATTATAGTTATTTATAGTAATGTACATATTAAGCTTTGTTAATGTGCATTCACATGGTTGGCTTGTTTACATTTACTGAGACTGTGTCTGTTTTTCTTTGTTTACAGAATTATACATTCTCATCTATACACATCTATGTGTCTCACCCTTGCACACATTATAGTAAATGTAGTAAATGTGTGTCAGGGCTGAGGTCTGTGATAGCACCCTTGTTTAAGTTTGTATTTGGGGTATATGTTTGGGCTTTTATTTTGAAGGGTTTATGTAGTAGCAATGAGGAGTCACAGCTGTGTTTAGTTAAGTGTTTGAGTTTGGTTATTGGTGGGTGGGTATTGAGTTCAGGAAAAAAGGGGTTTGTGTTTGAGTTTCAAGTGTGGGTCAACCGTTTGCTTAGCCATCATTCTGGATGTGCGTTGTGTTCTCCTGTTCCCTTTTGGTCAGTTATACTGGCCCTCGTGCCTTTTGTTTAAGTTTGGTTTTGTGAATAAAGATAATTGAAAACATGGATGTCTGCCTCAGCGCCTGCCCTCATTGGGAAGCAAGGGGGAACCGTAACAGATTGACCTACCAACAAACTAAGGCAGGCGCCTTTGCGGTGTGGCGGGACAGAAAGCTGACCCCAGAGCAACAAGATCTGCTCATGGGGGAATTTGCCACGCGGATGGCTCGGGACTGGGCGGAAAGCAACGGCCGAGGGTGGCCGGCACCTCCGCCAGCGATGAGAAAGCAGGCACAGAGGCCTGCTTTGAGCAGCCCAACAAGGGTGTTGGACGAGGCTGCTCTTTCGGTCCTCCCGCTGGCGTACAGCCAGGGTCTTCGACCTGTGAGAGGGAAACGGGCACGGAAGCCTGTCAGGAGCCCCTTGACGAAGGCGTCAGAGACGGGGGCTCATTTGGTCCTCCCACAGTAGACAGGCCCTTAGCCTTAGCCCCAGTGGACAGGCCTTTAGCCTTAGCCCTGTGGCCGATAGCCTCAACTTTAGCCCTAGCAGAGAGGCCTGTAGCCCTAGCTAAAGGGCCATTAGTCGTGGCAGCAGCCCGAGGAGGGCCTTTAGCCATAGCAGTAGCCCTAGTAGGGCCTTTAGCCGTAGCCATAGCCACCTGAGAAGGGCCTTTAGAGGTAAAGGAGGGGCAGAAAACTCCATCAGGGGAAGGGGGTCTTCTCCTGAATTTTTTTTGGGGGAGGTACATTGAGGGCTCCGGTGGGGCCCGTGGAGAGAGCTCCAATCCTGAGGACATCGAGGGTCTTCCCCAGGACTGGTGGGGCCCGTGGAGAAGGCTCCAACCCCGATGACAGCCAGGGGCTTCCCCAGGGCTCCGGTGGGGCCCGTGGAGAGGGCTCCAACCCCGAGGACAACGAGGGGCTTCCCCAGGGCTCCAGTGGGGCCCGTGGAGAGGGCTCCGACCCAAATGACAGCCAGGGGCTTCCCCAGGGCTCCAGTGGGGCCCGTGGAGAGGGCTCCAACCCCGAGGACAGCGAGGGGCTTCTGGTAAGGGGCCCTGCCTCCAAGGACAGCAAGAGGTTCCCCGCAGAGGGGCTACCAGGAGGGGGCTTGGCTCCCGAGAACAGTGTGAAGCTCCCATTAAGGGGCTCCGCCCCAAAGGACAATGGTGGGCTCCCGGCAGAGGGGCTCCCTGGGAGCTCCACTCCAGAGGACACTGAGGGGCTCCCGGTAGGGGGCTCCACTTCAGAGGACAGTGACAATGAGAGGCTCCCGGTAAGGGGCTCCTCCTCAGAGGACAGTGTGGGGCTCCTTAGAGGGAGCTCCCCAGACATGAGTTGGAACTCTCAAAGGGGAGAGTTCCATGGGACCCACCTGGGCCGCTCTGGACGTTCTAATGTGAAGAGACGTGTTAATGTGAGAGACGGCCGGGTGGGGCTCATGGGACGCTTCCCTTTGCCTCCGCCTCCCCCTCCTCCACCTTTGGGTGTTTCCTGGGCGCCCCAGGGGTGTGCTGTAGGAGGGGGAGTACTGTCAGGGCTGAAGTCTGTGATGGTGGGTGGTCACTAGAGGCCACCCTTGTTTAAGTTTGTATCTGGGGTATGTGTTGGGCCTTTATTTTGAAGGGTTTATGTAGCAGCAATGAGGAGTCACAGCTGTGTGTGGTTAAAGTGTTTGAGTTGGTTATTGGTGGGTGGGTTTTGAGTTATAAAAGGGTTTGTGTTTTAGTTTCAGGTGTGGGTCAACCGTCTTCTTAGCCGTTATCCTGGATATGCTTTGTGTTCTCCTGTTCCCGTCTGGTTAAAGTTATACTGGCCCTCGTGCCTTTTTGTTTGAGTTTTGTTTAAGAGAATAAAGATCCTTGAAAGCATGGATGTTTGCCTGTGCGCCCGCCATCTTTGGGATTCAAGGGGGAAACGTGACAGGGACAAAGAACCAGTCTGCAACTCAATATGCACTTTCTTCTTGGGCAAATTTACCTGCTTTTATTTTAGCTACAAGCCCCCATTAGCTGGCAAAGGCGAGTGTAAGGCCAAGGTTGAGAGGTTACCAAAATGTAAATGCAGCTTTCATTTAAATGGGGACACTACTGCATATTTAGTCTGTAGCAATAAACAATAACACAAGGACACATATTGTATTCAAATTACTTTAAAGTCCAGCTCTTTTATAATTATTGTTCTGTTTTTGCAGTCACAGTTCTCATATAAAGGGGTGTTGCAGCCCTCTCTGCACCCCTGATTCCTCTCCATCACACTCCAAAAACTATTATGGGCTTCTGAATAGACATAAAAGCTCAGTGAGGTCGATCACACTCGCTTTTTCTTTGTGCTTCGTTCCGTCCACCCACCTTAAGCCCGTTGACTGGATAACAGGCCTTTACTGCCACTGAGCTTCTTGCTTGCCAAGAAAAGTGAAGAACAAAGCAGGTACATCTCACTGACTCAAGCCAACACACACACACACACACACACACTCCAGTGCCTTCTACTTGAATTTGGTCATTGCACTTAGTTAGTGCTGACCTCCAGTGAAATGTTCTCCCACTCTCAGGCTTTTAACACTTAGGAGTGCTGATACCTCACTTGAGTTTAAATAAACACAGGAGGAAGCTAATTAACTTGGTGTGTGTGTCCATGTGTGTGTGTGTTTGTGTGTTTGTGGTTGTGCACATGCATGCATTTAAATGTGGGCGTTGGCTTATAAGAACTGGCTATAATAACGACTGCCATAATCTCATTTACCATTAAAAGTAGTCCAAGGTTGCCATAGTGATCTGTGACCTAATTATCCACCTGACCGGCCAGGTTAGGACTGGTATAACTGCTTTAAAACACTATGCAGCACTTAAACGTCTCTTTTTCTTCAACATTCCTCTACACTTCCCTCTATCCCATCATTCACAGAATCCCTGCCCAGACTCAGTCCCATTCCAGTCTTTACATCTGCTGAGGCTACGTCCCATCCAATCTCTATGTCTGTCCAAACTCCACTCCTGTCTAGGCTCCACCCCTCCCTGCCACTCACTGCCTTTCTCTCATCTTCCTCCACAACCTTCCTTACATTAGAAATCATTAATTATCTCTCTCTCTTTCTGTCTCCCTCTTTCAGCATGGACTGTGTATATGAATAAAATTACAATAAACCTCACTGACTTGACATTTCTCTCTCTCTCTCTCTCTTGTTTTCTGTCCGTCTTCCCACTTGCATGTAATTCTCTTTCCCCTTTCACTGTGTGCTGTGTAATTGGCTGAAATTACAATAAACCTACTTGACTTGAGTTGACACCTCTCTCCATCTTTCTCCCTATCTCTTGTTTCTGTCCAGAATAGACCAGGGCACAGTCCAAACCGGGCCAAAGAACAGTCCGGGCCACAAAACAGACCAGGCCACAGACCTAATCAAGCCACAGAACAGAATGAGTCACAGAACAGACCGGATCACAGAATAGACCAGGCCGCAAAACAGAGCACCCCACAGAACAGACTGGTTGTGTCCCGCACCCAAAAGAATACTACACTAAAAACCACAACCTTTTTTATCTTGAATCTAATACTCAAAGGATTGTGAGTGAAAAAAACCTTTAGAGTCTGAAAACCTAATTTTCCTCCCATACCAAAGGACCTTATATTTTCTTTTATTGCAGCCATTTCTTTAAAGATAGTGCTGTCAGTATTTCTGCTGAGTCAGCTGTTTCAAACATCGATTGCTAAACTTAATAATAAAAATAATAATTCCGTCCATTAATTTGTCACGGATGTTGTGCAGCGCGCTTTAAAGTCTTTTGTAATGTCAAATGCCGGTGAGTCTCATTGATTTATACAGCATGTCTACACACTTCACAAAACACATCTGTCTCTCCAGATGCAGTTTCTCAGTGCACCGGATCATACAGGAGAGTGTTCTGTTTTTCACACACACCGGTGAGATGCTGCTTGTGCTCAGCATCCATTCTGGTGGTCTTTAAAGATGTTAGTGTGTGGAATCAGTACTCTGCTCCTTAATCTGAAGAAGTTGTACTGGCCAATAACACGGCAGTCTGGGATGGGCTGTTGCTCTGATAGCCCCATGCAGTGCACCAGAAATTCATTAAACAAACTTTTGAGCTTTGAGAAAAAATCTCACAGGTAAAGACATCAAGCTGTGATCAAACCAGCACACATGCAGCTTAGTCTGTTTCCAGGAAGCACTTCCAGGGTGCCCAACTTGGCTCTTATTTGCTGGAGTTATATATAAACATGATACTGCTCAAATAAATGTCTTTAAACAGTTTAAAAAGGAGTCTAAGACTTTAGTACAGTAGACATAGATATGTTTACTCCTCTGTTCATACAGCCCACATAAGCAAGCTTGCAAGCTTTTGTGATGTCACAAAAACCAACACATTTACTTACATCTGCCTACTATATCCCACAACCATTTATCTCCATGTATTCATGATGAAGTTATAACGAATATTTTAGTACAGGCAGCTTTGAATGAATTAGGCATGATACAAGGAAGCCAGTTAGAACATCATTTACATAAATAATTCTTAAAGACATCACTGCAAAAACAGCCTGATTATAGCTAAGGGATAAAGAGAGGTGGATGGAAATGTTGAGTATGGACAAAAGTGAAACACTTGCTTTTAGACAAAACATATTTTCTTTTGTTATATTTAGTATCATTAGTCTGAAAAAAAAAATCATGCTGATCAGCCAAGTTGTGAAATTGCTGTAATTTATAACATTGCTGTTAAGTGATATAATGGTGACATTGTGTTACCTCACTATATGAAGGCAAATATCTTTATATGGGGAAACACTGTTCTGTTATAACTGGAAGATTCAATGTATCTATTGATTATAATAAATTTATTTTCAACCAGGGTTGGGGGAGGGGTGCTGAAGCCTAAGAGGTCAAGAGTGAAAGATGGAGCTGGACAGAGCACCAGTCCATACACACACCTTGGGGCACTTTAGCATCTTCAGTTCACTTAGACTGTGGGAGGAAACCAGAGATCCTGGCAGAAACCCCGACAGGGGAACATGCACTTGACAAAGAATGTTCCCACAACTGTCCCTTAGGGAATTGAACCCAGGACCTTCCCACTGAAAACCACACTCACTTCATATTATATTTACCCTTAGAATGCAAGCAGTACACATCCATGAAAGCAGTGTGAGACATTGTAAATTGTCATCAAATGGCAAAATAACTCCTTATGTGGAAGTTCCCTTGGTTTGTGTTGATGCTTGAGGTTTCAGATGTCATGCTGAGCTATGTTTGGGGTTGCTATATCACACAGAACAAAAGTTTTTGTTATATAAAACCATGTAATAATAAAAATAGTAAAAAGAAGGCATCACATACAAATGCCCATAAAGAATTTTTTTTTTTAGGTTTTACAACCTGAGAAACAAAAACACAAGATCTCTGAATCCAGGAGAACTTTGACAATAGTCTCCACTCACATGTGTGAGGGGAAAACACCCAGAAAGAGGGGGTCCGGAGAGTGACCTAACGAAATGGCAGCAAACGGTGAATGTGTAGGAGAACAAAGACCGGTTTTAGACTGTTTTACACTGTTTATATTTATTAAAATCTGACTTTACTAATACATTGTGTGTTCAAAGTGTTAATTATTTGTCATTTAATAATTCTATTATTATTATATTATATATTAAATGTCTCTAATAACTGTGTAGTAACACTTTTACAGTGTCTGCAACAACAGTGTAACTACAGCTTCTGTGATTACAAATGTATTAACTTCCATTTTTATTCATGTACGTACATTGCATTGCATCAGATACAGTAGTGTGATTGCACTTATTTAATCCTGCTGTAACAGTGAAAATGTCAGTAGTTATATTGCTAAAGCGTACTTAAAGTGTTATTACACATTTATTACACATGTGTAAGGAACAGGCAATATTTAAAATATAAAAAATGGTTAAAATAGTTAAAATGCCTTCTCTTTCACCACATATGTCGTACTGTTGTAAGCCAGCTGTGATAGTGAATACATCAGTAGTTACATTGTTATTGCAGAACAATAATTCTGGAAAAAAAACAAACAAAAAAAAAAAACATTGTTATTGCATTCCTTATTAACATGTAATTACACTGTTATTACACTTCAATTACACAGGTGAAAGATGTAAGTGTAAACATATAATCAACTAGCAAAAATAGTTAAAATAGTTAATATGCTTTCTCCTACACCATCTCTCACATTTACACACACACAGACACACACACACACACACACACACACACACACACACACACACACACGTCTTCAGATTTTGATTAATAGCTCGTTTAGGCTAACAGCCACATTAATGGGCCACCCTGTGCTCGTCGTCTCATCTGCAAATGGCTGGGACGTCCGCTGCACTCTGGTAAATGCGAGTGAGTGATGGCCCCAGGTGACTAAAGATGGATTCCGCCTACCTGACAGCACCGTCCAATTAAAACGCCCCCAGAGACGTCTGCAGAGTGAAGTGACAGCAGCCTGTCAAGCAAACCCATCGCACTGGTTTTGAACCACAAGCTCAATCCCATGTTGGGCTGTGCATGACTCTGCACTCTCAGGATTGTGTATGTGTGTGTGTGTGTGTGCGTGTGTTGTGTGTGGGAATGAAGACACAGAGATCTGTCCACTTTAGCTGACATTGAGTTATTTTCTCTGACGGTCAAAGGAAAACTGCCTTAAACAAAGTGGCGGCCTCTAGCCTCAAATGTTCAACTCTGATCCAAATATCTCCATTATTAAATGGGGGACAAAAAACACAGCTCCAGCTGCAGACACAGCACACACACACACACACACACACACACACACTCACACACTCACACACACACTCACACACAGACCCAAACACACATAGAAACTGGTATTAATAACTGGAGTAAATCTACTATTCTTGAAGGGCACACTGTATGTATTATCATGCCATATATCTATATGTGTGTGTGTGTGTGTGTGTGTGTGTGTGTGTTTGTGGCTGTATGCGGGCTGTAGTAACAGAGGAGTAAAAAACACACACACACACACACACACACACATATATTCATACATATATACACACATGGTGATTAATCATACCATGTGACTTTAACCCAATCGGGTATTCTGCCGAAACATACTACCCATCGAGATGTGCTACCGTGCCCTTCTGCACATGTGCAGTTCCGCAGCCTTGGGATTTAGTGCTACCTTGGGACAGTGGCAGCTGTATAAACTCTAAGGGATTATTTTTCCACAGGGCACCATGAATCGTCAGAACACGCTGCTTCATGGTAGCATGTCTCAGTGTTAGAGCCTGATTGTAAAAACTGGCTCTGTGCACCTCTAAAGATCCATCTATCTATCTAGGCTCTTCTCATTTAAATAAAATATATTTTCTTGGATTATGCATATTATTTGCCTATTTCTCACCCTTATCAGTGCAAATTTACTGTATAAGCTTAAAGATAGCATTTGTTGACAGGGGAGCATGGCAGGGTAGCAGGGCAGCTGGATGGCCTAGTGGTTAGGGTGTTGGCCCTGCAATCAGAAGGTTGGGGGTTCAAATCCCAACTGCCAGTGTAACCACTGAGGTACCCCTGAGCAAGGTACTGTCCCCACACACTGCTCCCCGGGTGCCTCGTTGGTGGCAGCCCACTGCTTCACTTGGAGAATAGGTTAAATACAGAGAAAGAATTTAATTGTGTGTTGTACTTGTATGACTATGCATGTGACAAATAATTAATCTTCTCTTAATCGATAGATTGCTTATAAAATATATTTTTTAAATATATTTTTATCTGATTATGCATATTATTTTATGACTTCTCATCATTATCAGTGTTATAAACTGACTGTATAAAACAAATTAACTTTAAGGTAGCATTTTTTGATCGACAGTCCATTTGCGCTACCTTAGCATTTTTCGACAAGGCAGCCTAAATAATCAGAACACCCCTGCATATATGCACCCCTGCATACATTGCCTTAAACTGTACCTCATAGACTGACAGTTCTGTCATAGTTCTAGCTGAAGCATGTTTTCCCCTCAGCATATTAGGTCATATTTTTGATTGCTGTGAACATTCCTGCACATGAAGTATAAAAGAGAAGGTGAAAGCCTGTAATGCTGATTATTCTTTCACTCATTTGACAAAATTCATTAACATTTTTCGATACTTTTCGATACAGCAAAAATGTGTGTGATTAATTTAGATTAATTAATCAGAGAGCTATTATTAGATTTTTTAAATCATGTGACACC